>JAASGM010000328.1:0-22808 GCA_023334215.1 Globisporangium cystogenes | reverse complement strand
GGCGCTCGTGTCGCCGTGGCGCGCGTGCGGCCGCCGCGGCGGCGCGTTGGGCTGCAGGCGCTGCTGCAGCAGCCCCATGAACGCGTTCATGCGCGCGCGCTCGATCGGGTCGGTCGAGCGCACGGCGATGGCCACCTGGTCCGACCCGTGCAGCTGCTCGAGGCGCACGAGAAGCACGGTGCGCAGGCGCGCGCGGAAGCTGTCGACGGCCGCGGCATCGTCGGCCGTGAACGAGCAGCTGGACGCGAGCTGCAGCGGCGCGTCGGCCCAGAGCGACGCGAAGAGCGCGCGCGACATCCACGGCGTCTCCACGCGCTCCGGCAGCAGCGCGAGCGCGTTCAGCAGCTCGTCGCCCTCGAGCGTCAGGTTGCTCTTGCGCCGGCTGAAGCTCGCGCGCAGCGACGCGGCGGTGGCGGCGCCCGACGACCGGCTCATGCTGCGCTCGTGAGGGCTGCTTGAGGTGTGCATGTGTGTGATTGTAAAAACCCGGAATGGTGGGAAGACGAGCGTGAAGAAAACGAGGGGAATACAGTACTGTGGTGTGGCACAGGTGTGGCACAGGAACAATCATCGAACGCGCGGGCAACAATGTAATTCGACAAAAAGACAAGCGCTAATATAAACTTCAAGTCATTGAGAAGAGCCGAGTGGACTCTGTTTTTAGAGTGATTTAACTTCAAGAGTGGGACCATCCGTCGACTTGGACTCTCTATGCGGACTTAAGCGAAGCGACTGAGTACGACCAAGCACGCAAGTGTGCTGATTCTGGCGCAATCGTGAAGAGACATTCCCCAGTTTTATTCACATTGTAAACTGTGAAGCAGCGGCGGTACGACCTTGTGTGCCTTGAGTGCGAAGAAAGCAAGCAAGCACAAACACATGTGTGCCCAAGCCGATGTTTTGCTGCAAACAACAACAAAGCTAAAGCTTGTTCGAGCAGCGGAACAGCCAAGGGCCCTTTTCGTGAGAACTTGATAGGAACCTCAATATTATTAGCGGAAAACGATAGGAAAAAGCTTCGATTATTTCAGCACTGTTTATGTCTTCGTCTGTCGAAATGCATGACTCTCATTCGAAATTGAATCATGACTTCGTATACTTGAAGTCGATCCTTCCTTACCTGATGCATCTGTTGGTATCGAACTCGCTTACTAAATATAATGCACAATGTATATTTTACCACCCCAACGGGAACGTCCCGCGTCCTCCCACGAGTATACTGAATGCAAGTGACTTTGGAAAGCGGACCCGACCAAAACACAGAGAAAAAGCCCCACCAGCTCGCACTCGAGCAGCAGCAGCAGCAGCAGCAGCAGCAGCAGCAGCAGCGTGCGCGTGCGTCGTCGTCGTCGAGGAGCTCCTTCCTTCCTGGACGTCGAGCGACCGCAGCAGCCGCCGCCCGCCGCCGCCGCGTCTCTCAGCGCGCCTCGCAGCTTCGCGTCCGCGCAGGCGAGCGCTTCGAGAGAAAGAGAGAGAGAGGGACACACCCCAGCGGGCGAAGTCGTCGTCTTCGCTGCGGGTGGATCCGCCCTTGAGCCGCACGCTCGCACCCGCCGCCATGATGCAGCGCGCGCGCCACCTGTCGCTCGACTTTGCGAGCGGCAGCCACCAGCAACAACAGCAGCAGCAGCAGGACGAGGAGGAGGAGGCGAACTGGTCGCAGCTGCTCTCGACGAGCATCGCGGCGCTCACGACCGACGAGTGCGAGCCGCCCCCGCTGCCCGCCGACGAGCTCTTCGCGCAGCACCAGCGCGACGTGATGGACGCCGCGGTCGCGGTGGCCACGAGCCCGCGCGCGTCGCCCGCGAGTGCGTCGGCGCTGCTCGGCCTCGGCAAGCCCCGCAGTGACTCGGTCTCGGAGGCGCTGACGTCGTCGGCCGAGTCGTCGCCGTCCGGCTCGGCGTGGCGCCCGCTCGGCCGCCGCGTGACGCCACCGAACGGCGGCGTCTCGAACCAGCCGCTCGAGCCCAGCAGCCTCTTTGAGATCCCGGCGTTCGGCGGCGAGCTCGAGCCCAAGCAGCTCGCGCACTCGTCGAGCTTCCGCGACGTGGTGAACCTCTCGTCGTCGGGCTCGTCGCTTTACGAGTCGTCGTCGTCGGACGAGGAGCAGCAGGACGCGGCGACGGCGACGATCGGCTCGCGGGTCATGGCGGAGCGCGCCGGGGACACGACGCGCGCGTTCCGCATGATGATGCGCAAGGGCTCGGCGCCGGCGCTGACGATGCGGCCGAGCCTCGTGGACGTGGAGCCGCCGTTCGGCGACTCGTCGCTGGCGCTGCTCTCGCCGCTGCCGGCGCACCCGCGCAGCCTCAGCATCGACAACACGTTCGTGAGCTCGCACCACGTCAAGTCGCCCGTGCTCGGGAACCGCAAGGACTCGCAGACGTGGCAGCTACAGGACGAGGAGCTGCTCAAGACGTCGCCGCGCTTCGGGCCGCTCGGCAGCGGCGACATGAGCATGTTTGGCGGCACCGGGCTGCTCGAGTGCGTAGCCAGTAGCCAGCTTGTGTGGTGGGGGATGACGCCGACGACGTGGCACTCACGATGTGACGTGTTTGCGGCTGTCAACAGCGAGCTGAGCAACCAGGTCGACGACGACGAGCCGCGTTCACGGTGCGTGGGGCTTGCGGCGTCGGCTTGAGGCTGCTGACGGTGGGAGACTGACGCACGAGTGGGTGAACGTGTAGGTACTCGAAGGACGCGCGCGCGTCGTCGGTGGACTTCACGTACATCAGCAGCAACCGACCGTCGGAGGTGAACCCGCCGCTGCCGCCGGCACCGGAGCCGCTCCAGCGCCTGCGCGCCAAGTCGTTCTCGTACTCGTCGGGCTACGGGGCAGCAGGCGGGTACTCGAACGCGTCCGGGTTCGCCAACCACAACAGCCACAGCAATGGCGGGAAGCAGTACCAGCCGCACCACCAGCCGACGCTGCACGACTACCACGGCAACATGCGCGGGTTCCACCAGCACCACCACCACCCGGTGGGCTCGCCGCCGCCGGTGTCGAGTCCGCCTCCGTCGGGCGGCGTTCGTCCGCCGCGTGTGGCCATCCCGTCGGACTCGCCGATGCACCAGTATCACCACCAGTACGGTCCTCCGCAGTACCGCCGGTACTCGTCGGACACGTTCGCGATGCCACCGTATCCGGACATGTACAATCCGGCCGAGCAGGAGAACCAGGCGCGCCAAAGCAACAGCGGCCGTGGGATCCGTTCGTTCAGCATGGAGACCTCGACGTTCTCGTCCGGTCGTCCATTCCGGAGCCAGTCGATGGAGGGAACGCAGCTCTTTGCGGCGACGGGCGAGTACCCGACGCTCACGCGCACGAACTCGGCTGGCATGGGCTACGACTGGTCGCGCGGTCCGATGGACCATGGGGGCCTGGCGCCGCCGCTTCCGCCCGACGTTCGCGGCGGGAGCAACGGTACCAGCAACTCGAGCCACCACCACCACCATCACCACCACCACTATCCGTCGCCTCCGCCGGAAGCCTACTACGAGGTCGAGTTCAAGCGCGGTCGACAGGAGATCTTCGCGGGCAACGCGACGTACAACCCCGGCGACTATGTCAAGGTACGATGTATGATCGCCTCGTTGTCTCACTTGCGTGTTAGCAGGTGCTGACGACTGTACGCTGCGATGTGCGCACCACAGGTGGAGGCTGATCGTGGCGAGGACATCGGCCGCATCGTGCAGCGCGCGACGGAGCTGTCGAAGCTGCAGAACAACGGCGGCGGCAGCAACGACCCTGCGAGCCCGGGCGACGAGCCTCTCGGACGCAGCTCGTCGAAGCGCCACGACGCGCCAGTGAAGAAGATCATCGCCGTGGCAAACCAGCGCGAGCGGGACATGCTGAACGAGCAGGTTCGTTTCGGATCCGATGCCCCCACTAATGACTGGACTGGACTGGACTGTAAGATGACTAACGCTGCGTGACGTCATGCGAACTGCAGCGCGAAGAGGAGCACGCCGTGTTTGAGGTGTGCAAGAGCAAAGTTCGCCAGCGGCTGCTGCCGATGAACGTGATTGACGCCGAGTACCAGTTCGACCGTCACAAGCTCACGTTCTTCTTCGAAGCCGACCGGTGAGTGGCTCGCTTTGTGTTCGCGTGAGGCGTCTGCGCGGTTCAGTTTCCGTGCAGTCGGCCACGAAACTCACGAGCGCTGCGTGTCTCCTGGTCTTTCTGTCCTCCGCAGCCGCATCGACTTCCGCGAGCTCGTCCGCGACCTGTTTGCGATCTACAAGACGCGGATATGGCTGCAGCAAGTGGTCCCGACGGGCGGCAAGAAAGTGATGGTCGATTACGACTCGTAGACTGGCGAGCGACGAGAGACGGCGCAAGAGATGGCGTGTGGCAAGTGCGTGCGGATGAAGCCAACAGCAGCGACGAACAAGAAGAAGAGGAAGAGAGCAAGGTCGACGACACGGGGCTTTCCTGTCCCCCGCTGCTGCTGCTGGTGGCTGGCACGTCACACGCGCTGGGTACGAGAAGCGAGATGGAGACGGCGTCAAGCTTTGAGAAGAGAGAAGCTGGCGCGAGCGCCGAAAGATCCTGCAGCAAGCAAAGCGATGGTGTGGGTGGCGAAGACGGAGGTGACGACGGCGGCGGTCGTGGGACCAGATGGACGGAGATCGAGTGGAGTGGATGGATGGAGGCGGCAGAGCACCTGGACGCGAGGGTGCGGCGGCCGCCGAGCACTGGAGCGAGCGAGTACGTAATGTGGCTGGCGGGCGAGCGAGGTGCGACGCGCTCGCGAGCCTGCTGCCTGCTGCCTGCTGCCTGCTGCCTGCTGCCTGCCGCTCGCTGCTCGAGCTGAATTTCTTAGATGTGTAGATCGAAGAAGCGAGAGAGCGCAGCCGCGATGAATGGATCGATAGACTGGTAATGTGCGCGCGCGCGGCAATAGAACAGAGCGTGAGAGCAACGTGTCGAGTGTGCTTCGTCAGTTCCGAACCGAACCGAACCGAGACGGACGTGTCAACCGCGTGTTGACTCCTGGCTGGCGCGAGTCCGAATCGTCGGAAGCCGCCGGCACGAGTGAACCGTCCGACTTGATGTCTGCGGGGGATGTGAGCAGCTTCGGGCAGCATCAGCAGACGAAGTTCGTAGAGGAGGAGAAGTCGGCGCTGTCACGCAAAACGCGACGTCATCGAGATTGCTGCTGCGACTGGCTCCTGCTCCGTCGCGGCGGCGGTGGTGGTGGTGAAGGTTGAGGCGCGCTCGATCACGGAAGCTTCCCTCGAAAGAAAGCGTTCGGTTGCCCTGTCACCTCACGCAGGCGTCGATCGCGGCGCTCTCGAGTATGACACTCTCGAGCATGGCGCCCGGATCCACTCGTTTAGCTGCTGCCTGCTGGTTATCGTAAGACGCAAGACGCAAGACGCAAGACGCGAAACGAGGTCGATCCCACACTTCGACCTCCGATCTCGCTCCTGGAGCCCTCGCAAAAGCGAGTCACGTCCGCGGCGGCGGTGGCGCTGGACTCTCCTCGGGTTTTCGATGGAAGCAAACGTCCGAGCGTGTGCAAAGCGCATGGGCGGCGGTGGCGCTCTTGTCGACGATGAGCGCCGCCATCAACAACAGCACGCAGCTATCGACGCCAACGACTTCCTCTAGACCTGCAGATGTGGCGCTCCGGTTTTCGTCGACTTTCTATTGAGGAGTTTCGCGTCGGGAGCACAGAGCTGCGCTTCGTGCTTCGCCATCCATTTCGATCTTCGCCGCGGACATCGCAGAGCTGCAGCCCTTGCGAGCTTGTTGCTGGAAGCTCCTCCTCTGCCTTCCTCGCTGCTCTCGCCACCTTTCGTTCATCGCCTTTCGTCGTCGTCAGCGACGGCGGCGCACGATTCTTCCTCTCTACTCCTCGCGCGAGTTCGCGACGTTTGTCGGCGACGCCATGCGAGACGCTGCGAACAACTCTGCCACGCGCGACGAGGACGCGCTCGAGCCAAGTCGCCCCGCAGCGACCCCCAGAGCCACGATCGCGACTGCCAACACCGCGCAGGGCAGCTTCGTGGCGTCGTTCGCCATGACGCGCGCCGACCAGCGCGTCTACGTGGAGCTCGCCAAGACCCAACTGCCCGTGCTCGTGGCCGAGTGCGCCCGCTCTGATCCCAAGTCCCGATCGCAACCTGCTGCACCAGCAGACGCGGAGTGGAAGCGGCTTAAGTTCAAGAAGAAGTGTGACGTGCAGGTCTGGGAGAAGGGCGTCGGCAACACTGGAGGCGACCCCACGACCGGTGACCAGGGAACTCGCAGACGGAAGCCTCGAGGCGGCGGTGACGGCGCGAGAGCGATGCCGAGTCGCGACGCCTTCACTGACACGGGCGGCTTCCCGCCGTCCGCACCCCGGCTCATGACGTACGCGGTGCGCAGCGCAGTGCGGGTGTCCGCGCCGCTCGACGTGGTGCTCCGGACGCTCGACTGCTCGGCCGTGACGACGTACCGGTCGTTCACCAAGATCATCTACGAGACGCTCGTCGCCGACACGTCGGTGCTGTACCACAGCCAAAACGTCTCCCCGCCGTCGTCGAACCCAGCACCGAGCTCCAGCGCGTCCGAGTCGCTCGCCGTGCGCTGGATGGTCTGCCGGTGCAACAACCCGATGGTCTCGGACTGCGACTTTTGCTTCCTCGAGTACTCTAAGGTGCACTCGGTGGACGACCCAGCGCCGACGGCACTCGACGGCCAAGCGCTCTTCCGGTTCCGCGCCAACAACCACAGCAGCAGCAGCGGTGGCGATGACGCTGGGAGCGCCAGCGGCGCCGGGAGCCGGTCGCGCGAAGGGCTCCACGACCGCCACGAGTTCCCGAGCGCGTACAAGATCCTGTGCTCCGTGGAGACAAAGTCGTGCCCGGAGCTGCTCGAGTCGCACCGCCTCACGCGCTGCTTCGCGCCGCTCGGAGGCTTCCTCTTCTACCCGACGGACACGGTCGACGCCACCGACGTGCTCTTCTACATGTCGATCGCGCAGCAGGACCCGCACGGCGTGAGCATCAGCGACCGGCAGTTCCGCGCGGTGCAGCGCGTGCTGCAGCACATGGCGCGCGGCGTCGGACGCATCAAGAACGCTGTCGATGCCTACACGATGAGCCTCCGCCTCGAGATGCTGCGCAATACGCGCTGGGTGCGCAACACGGAGCGCGCCGAGTGTGTCGTGTGCTACCGGCGGTTCCACCAGCTCACGCGCAGGCGCCACCACTGTCGCCTGTGCGGCGACGTCATCTGCCGGGACTGCTCGGTCTACAAGGACGCCGACCTCCCGACGATCGGCCCGACGATCTTGCGGGTCTGCAAGCTCTGCGACCTGAACGAGCTCAAGGGATCGGTCGGGTCCACTGTGGCGACGGCTGCTGCGTCGACGACGACGACGAACCTCGTCGCAGATGACAACAACAACAACAACGTCGACCCCAGGGAGTCCCAACGCCAGGAACCAGCGCGAGTGGCGGCGCCAGAGATGCTCGGGAAGAAGCTCACGCGTAAGCGCAGCACGACGCTCAACGTGGACACGACCAAAGCGCTGGTGCACGAGCAGCAGCAGGAGCCGGAGATCGGACGGCGCTTCACGACCGTCGTCGACGGCAAAGACCGCCGCGAGCTCCCGGAGCAGGCGTTCAGCTGCTCCAAGGCCGACATCGCGCAGCGGCCGTTCAAGTGGAACACGGGAGGCGGCGGCAAGCCGCTCGTGATCCTCTCGCCGGCGTCCGCTGCGCTCTACGCGACGCGCGCTGGCAGTGGCAAGGCGGCGAAAGCGGTGACGCCCAACGGCAGGCAGAGCATCAGCATCGCGCCGCAAGACTGGCACGCGTCCGTCCACCCAGCGGCGGCGCCAGCACCTCACCAGCACTCCCAGAGCCACGCGCCGGGTCGGATGCACGAGTTCGCGCAAGCCAAGTCGTGCTCCAAGGCGTCGGGGGGCGGCTTCACCCCGTTCGACAAGTTCGCGTTCCGCGGCGGAGCTCGCGATCCAGGTCCGAGACATCGCGGGGCGTCACCGGCGCAAGAGAACGACCGAGGCGAGCTCGACGAGGACGAAGACGAGGAGAAGCCGTCGAGCGCCGCGATCCACCCGAGCCGCGTGATCAAGTCTGGGAAGCTGGTCGTCCCGGACCATGACGAGCACCGGCGCCACGGCGACGAGAAGGCGTCGAAGAAGGCGAAGAAGGCGGCCATGTCGACGTCGAAGCCGCAGCAGACGCCGAACAACCAGCAGCGGGAGGTCCCGAGCAGCAAGCTCATCCCGCGGAAGCTCGCGCACGTCGACAAGTACGAGGACATCCTGCTGAAGCTGTGCGAGGAGATCGCCAAGGCCATGGAGTGCAAGTACGCGGCCGTGAGCCTCTTCACGACCGCCGATGCGACTCCGCAGCAGTCTGGTGGGTCTCTCACGCACACGCCAGGCGCGGACTTCGCGAGCCTCCCGGCGGCGCACTACCTCAAGGCGGAAGGGAACAAGAAGCTCACGAAGGTGGCGGCCGCCATGATGTGCTGCGCGCCGATCCTCGAGCTCAAGGAGAAGCTCATCACGCGCGACGCGCTCGCGAGCTGCAACATGTTCGACTTCAAGCGCCTGCCGATCGTGCTCGGGCCGCAGCAAGTGCGCTTCTACGCCGGCATCCCGCTGCTCGACGCGAACCAGCACATGGTCGGCGCGCTCGCGGTCTTCGACTCGGGGCTCTACCATGGCTGCAGCATGAACGAAGTGCTGCCGCGGATGCGCGCGTTCGCGGGCATCGCGCTCGCCGCGATCGAGGACCGCAAGACCGAGCTCGAGCTCAAGAGCTTCCTCGAGAACCCGCTCGTGGACACGAAGCGGGACAACCAAGCCGTGCGCGTCTCCGAGCCCGTGTTCCACCTCGAGATGGATCTCGACGGCCTCAGCCTCGACGGTGACGACGGCGATTACCTGGACGACATCGACGACGCCGTCGGGTTCCGCCGACAGGTGCGCCGCCACAGCCGCTCGAGTAGCAGCGGAGGCGAGGAGCTCCAGCTCCGCCAGCGCTTCAGCTCGCGGCCGACGCAGCGCGCTAGGCACCCGCCGCCGCCGGCGCACGATGTCGAGTACTACAAGAACCAGATGGAGCAGCTCGTTCGCCAGGCGCGCGAGACCGAAGCGCAGATGCTCGAGAACTCGATCGCCATGAAGCGCCAGGGCGTCGCGATCTGGTAGGCTGGGAGCGGCACAAGTCGCCGTTCGTCATCGTCGTGAGATACGTAGAGAGGTGTCTGTGAGTAGCACGCGGGAGGTCGCATCCCGTTGGTCGGCTCACTCGCTCGACTGTCGGATGCATGCGTCACGTTCAGACAGGAGCCTCAGCCACCAGTTCGTTCAGTTCGTTCAGTTCGTTCGTTCCCCCCCCGTCAGATCTCCTCCTCCTCTGCCTCCCGCCGCCCTCGGTGCGCTCGATCGATCGCTTCTTCATCCTCCTCGTCTTCGTCCTCGTCTTCGTCCTCGTCTTCGTCCGCTACATCCGGACGCTGATCTCGCGCAGCAGAGACACCGTCGGAGCCCTCGTCCTCCAGCACACTGGTGCTGCCAATACGCCGCGTCGCGCCGTGCTGCTGCTGCCAGCGCTGCGCGAGGTTGTGCACGTCCTTCATGAGGATCGCGGTCGCCCCCTGCGCCTTGAGGAACTCGAAGACCTTGCGGCGGCTTAGCCCCTTCCTCCACAGCTCCTCGGCACGCTCCAGCAGCGTTGCGTCCTTGACGCGCCGCACCTCCGAGTACTGCTGGTACGCCTGCGCCGAGAGCTCGTGGTTGTGGTCCGTCCCCTGCCTCGTCACGACCACGTGCCACTTGTCCGCGTTGTGCGCCACGCGCTGCAGCGTCACGCTCAGCTTCGCCGGGCATGCGGTCGAGCGCAGACTGTGGCTCACGCGCTGGCCGCTGCCCCGGCGACGCTCCTTCCAGCCGTGCGTGCACAGGAATGTCTTCGAGTACCACTGGAACGAGTCCGGCGCGAGCAGCGACGGTGTCGTGAGCGGCGGCGAGTCGGCGCCGCCCACGGGTGTCGGCACCTCTCGCCGGTCGGCCGACTGCTGCGCGATGCGCGCGTTGCGAGCGCTGATAGACGACGTCGTGCGGATGCGGAAGAGCTGGAACGTCGCGAGCGAGTACGCGTCCAGGTGCTCCTGGAACAGCTCCCAGCTCGCGTGGAGCCGCCGGACGCGCGGCGCGCGCCAGAACGCCGTGCCGGAGCTCGAGGTGAGCCGCACGATCTCTGGCTCGTGGGCAGGCGTCCACTCGCCGCCGCCGCCTGCGGAGTCGTCTTCGCCTGCTGCGTCGCCGGTGTCGTGATCAGGCTGAGCAGTGTCGCTGCTGTCTCGCGGTTGGACTCGACGGGTGCTGCTGTTGTTGTTCTTGCTGCCGGTGGCTTGCATGTGCGCTTGCATACGGGCGAGGGACGCCTGGAACGACGCGGACTCTGTTGCGAGACCAGGCAGTTGAGTGCGATCGCTGGACGAGGCACCTGAGCTGGCGATCCCGACCGCACGAACACATGTGCACAGCGACGAGGTACTCGCGTCGGAGCGAAGGTGAGTACGCTGCTGTCCAGCGCTGTGGACGCGGCACCGCCCAAGCAAACTGCTGCCGCCGCTGTACGAAGCATCGGTGGACGCGCCACCACCGCCACCGCCGCCGGTAGAAGTCGCGCTGCTCGTCGGGAGCGAAGGCTGCGCCGTGCCAAAGTGCGGCACGACGAACCCCAAGGTGGCGCTCGGGTGGTCGACGGCGAAGAACTGGTGCGCCTGGAACAGGTACGCCGACGGGGTCTGCTGGCCGCCGCCGGACGAGGGCGAGAACAGCGTGCTGGACGACGGGATCGACGGGAACGCGCCGGCTGCGAACGACGACATCTGCGCCGCCGCTGACGACACGAGCTGTGAGGCGGAAGGCGCGGAGCCTGCGGCTGCCGCTGTCGTCGCTGACCCGCTCTCTGTGGCCCCGGAGCGCGCAGAGCTCGCGGCTGGTAGTCCCAGCGCCAGCGATCCGTCGCCGCTCATCAGCGCGAACGTGTGCAGGACGCTGGCTGGAAGGTGGTGAGCAGCGTCAGTCGACGCCGCCGCAGCAGCGTCGTCGACGCCAGTGGTGCTACCCGCACTCCGAGCAGCCGATCCACTGTGGGATAAGGACCCGCGGGGAGTCAGCACGTGGTCCGCCAGGAAGCTGTGGTGTCTCTCCGGCTTGACGACGGCCGCCTCGTTCGTCTCATCGATCGCGAGCAGGTCCGGGTCGTAGATCCGCCGCTTCTCGCTGTAGTGCTGGTGCAGCTCCTTCGACAGGTTGTGGTTGTGATCCACGACGTGCTTCGTCACCACCACGCGCCACTCGCCGGGCGAGTCGGTCGCGGATCCCCTATCATCGATGGCGTCGATGGCGTCGCCGTCGCTGGCGTCGCCGTCGTCCTCCGTGAGGGCAGCTGCCTCGACGAACTGCACGGTCGCGCAGATCTTCACTGGACACGCGGTCGAGCGAAACACTTGCACCGTTCGCTTCCCGGTGCCGCGGCGCCGCTCCTTCCAGCCATGCGTGCACGTCAAGGTCTTGGAGTACCACTTCCACTCGCTCGGGATCGCCTTCGTCTCGCTTCTGCCGCCGCCGTTGCTGTTGCTGCTGCCCTCTTCTTCGTCGGCGCTCGCAGCTCTCCGCAGCTCCAGGATCTTCTGGTTCCGCCCTTGCACGGAGCTCGTCGTGCGCGTCCGGTACAGCTGGAACGTCGCGTCCGAGTACTCCTGCAGCCGCGCGTGGAACGCTTCCCAGGATGCGTGCATCGCCTCGAACTTCGGCGCGCGCACCACCACTTCTCGGTGCGGGTGCAAGAGCGAGTGCGGTGTCGCTGCTGCGACGTGCTGCGGCGGCTCGTCCTCCGCCTCGAACTCATGTCCGGCATTGTCGGACAGGTCGACATCGGCACCAAAGTACTGGAGGACGCTGTGGCTCGAGGTGCCCGGCTCTGAGCCGCTTGCCGGTCGCTGGAGGTCAAAGACAGTCGACACGGACGCGCTACTGCCGCTCCCGAGCGGGTGGCTGTGCTCCACCACCTGCCGGTTGATCACGACGTGCCACTTGTCGTTGCCGTCCCGCTGCAGCCGCGCCATGAGCAGCGCTGGACACGAGTGCTCGGCGCTCGCGTCGCCGCCGGCGCGCACTCGCGGTGCCTTGCTGCGCGACTTGCGCTTCCACCCGTGGCTGCAGATGAGCATCTTGGAGTACCAGCGCTCGGTCGCCGGGATCAGCATGTGCACGATGTCTGCGGCGCTGCGGCCCGCCTTGGTCGCGAGCGCCGCCGACTTGGCGTTCTTCGCCGTCGCCGACACGGTCGACCGAGCGCGGAACGACTGCTTCGACGCCAGCGCGTAGTCGGCCACGTACTTGTGGAAGTGCTCCCACGACGCGTGCGTCTTCGCGTCGACTCGCGGCGCTGGGAACACGGCGTGGGCATCGTCAGCAGGAGCCTTCACCCCACTGAGACGGCCCGCCGCGAACGCCGCGTCATCCGCCAGCCCGCCGCCCGGGTGCTCGTACTCGAGTGCGGCGTGCTGCGCGTCGACGTCCACCAGCAAATGCGCGAGTCCGGTGCGACTCTGCGGCGCCAGCGGCGGCGCGCCACTCGCGTCACCGCCGCTCGGCGCGAGCAGCAGGTCTGGGTCGTAGATGCGGCGGTTCTCCGAGTAGTGCACGAAGAGCTCCTTTGAGAGCTGGTGATTGTGCGAGCGCACGTGGCGCGTGAGCACGACCTGCCAGCCCTCGGCGCTCTTGCCGCGGTGCTGCAGCGTCACGCACATCTTCGCGGGGCAGCTCGTCGAGCGCGCCATCGCGAGCGAGCGCTTGCCGCTCCCGCGGTGCCGGTCCTTCCACCCGTGCGTGCACATGAGCGTCTTCGAGTACCATCGGTAGCTCTCCGGGATGAGCAGCTGCGGCTGCTGCTGCTGCTGTTGGCCACCGACTGGCGCGTCGCCGTCTGCTTCCGGCTGCAGCGCCGCCAGCTCGCCGCCAGACGAGGCGGTGGCGCAAGCAGCAGCGTTCGACGTCGCCTTTGCTGCCGCCGCCGACGTGTTCTCCGTGATGCGCTGGTTGCGGCGCTTCACGGACGTGGTCGTGCGCACCGCGTAGAGCTGGTACGTGGCCTGCGCGTAGTCCTTCAGACTCTGCTCGAACTCGTCCCATGACCGGTGCACGGGCGTGAACATCGGCGCCACCACCAGCAGCTTCTCCTCTGCCGGTGCCGTGCGTTCTCCCTCGATTTCGTCACCATCGGCGTGCGCCGCTGCCAGCCGCAGCCGCTTGGGCGGCGCTCTTGCGTCCTCGCCGCCGCCGCCGCCGTCGTCGTCGCTGCTGCTGCTGCGCTTCGCCATCGCCCAGGCGCGCTGTCTACGCAATCACACGCGCACGCGTCAGCGTCATGAGCTCCTCGCTGCATCCGATCGCCGACCGACTGACTCACCACCGACCCGCCACACGCTGCGCCACCAATTCCAAAAGTGCGAATATTGGTGTTATGTACTAGTACACTTGACTTGATACTAGTACCATCGAACTTTGTTCGCTGTTAACAACATGGTTCGCGAGGTCTCGCACTCTCTCCTGCCCCTTACGCCTTCGAGTCGTAGAGCTCGCCCGCGGTCGCGAGATCGGGGAAGACCTTCCGGATCGCCTTGAGGTCGCCAAAGTCGAACGCCGGCAGGCTCGCCATGCACGTCGTGTTCACCTTGCCCACGTCGCCGCCGTTCAGCACGAACGACGATATGATGGAGTACCCGCAGTACGACGTGTCGCTCGCGGTCTGGGGCATGATACCCGAGCAGTGCACGCCGGTGTCAAAGTCGATGAGGATCTTGCCGCCGGCGCCTGGGAACCCTTTGTACTCGGCCGTGCCCGTCTCCTTCGGAGTCTGGTAGTCCAGTGCCCCGTTGATCACCATCGCGCCGGCGTGGCTCGGGACCGGCGCGTGCTTGTTCCAGTACTTGTCCGGCTTGTACACGTACGGCGCCGCGACGACTTTGGCGATGCTCGGTTCGTGCCGAAGGAGGTCCGCGCACATGGGGTCTTGGAAGTTGGCGCGGAAGATGCACACGAAGGCAAAGTCGCCCGCCATGCTGAGCGAGAAGAGCCCCTGCTCGTAGCTCTGCGACTCGCTCTTCCACGACGGCGACGGCGTCACCCACATCTCGGAAGCCTTGATGAGCGAGCCGAGGAAAGTCGAGCTCCCGAACACCGTGTCGAGCGTGACGGACGCGGACTCGGCGAGCGTTCCAGACTCCTCCACTGCCGTGTGCTTGAAGTAGCCCTTCAGGAACGCGAGGTCCTTCTCATCGCACTTGTATGCACGGTGGAGGATCGCGAACACGAGCAGGCGGCCCGGATCGCCCTGGACCATCGGCGCGAGCTTTGCTCGGAGATTGTGGGACGGCAGCTCGTCGCCCTGGCTCATGCTGCGGAAGTAGTCCGCGCACTTGTCCTTGCCGGCTGCAGCGGAGTCCATCCGCTTGTAGAGTGCGAGCACCGCTGCGCGCAGGCTCCCGTGGGTTTGGCTCTCCTTGGACATCTTGGAACTGCAGAGCTTGTCCGCTTTGCACAGGTTGATGTACCGAGATTCTGAGCAACAAGATGTACGACAGTGTGAATTCACACCATCTCAGCAGTGAGTGTGTCGGACGCGTCAAAAAAGGACCGTGTCTTCGCGTACCTGCGTGTCGGCGGTTCTCATTCCAAGTCGAGAACACCGCAGCTTCCTCGTCGAAGGAACCGTCGAGGATGTAGCCCTTCACTTTCTTCGGCGCGAGATGCATGATGCGCGACCCCCAGTACGTGCCGTAGCTCGCTCCGTACACGTACACCTCCGCGTTGTCGCCGTTGAGCAAGTCGATGAGGTACGTGACGTCCTTGGCGGCGCTTGTGACCGAGAACGCCTCGGTCTTGTTCTCGATCTGGAACAGGATGTCCTTGACGCAGTTGGGCATCTCGAGGTAGTTCAAGTCCACGCCGGCTGGGCTCCCGAACGAGAACGCTTGCGCGGCGTCGCACTGGAGGTAGTTGCTGCGGCCGGTTCCTCGGTGGTCCAATGTGTACATGTCGAAGCTCTCGGACGTCAGCGTGTTGAGGTGCTTCATCACAGTCTCCACTGCGCAGTACGGAGACACGAGCAAGAAGCACGATAAATGTGAGTCCACGCCAAGCACCAGGTTACAAGTGGAGCACCAGTGGTGATCCATTTCACGACGAGATGACGCACTTCCAACGGAACCGAACCCCGGACCGCCCTGCAGGAACCACATCGCCTTGCGGGTCTTCGTCGGCCTCTTCGCCACCAGGCGCTTCACAAACAGGTCGATGGTCTTGGCGCTCGTGCACACACCAGTGTGACACATCGGCGCCACCACCTCTGCGCACTCGAAGATTGGCGGCGCGCTCACGTTCACTGGCGCCGAGGTCTCGTGGCACGGGAACCAGCCGTTGATCTTCGGGTCAGCGAGCGCCGGCGTGAGGGCGAGCGCACACGCCGCCAGAGCGACGGAGACGGCGGAAGCAGCGCGCATTGCCGCTCGCAGAAGGCGATCAGGAGGGATGGTAAGCAGGCGAGCAAGTGCGTGGAGGAGCTCGCAATAGCAAATGGCGATCTGAGTGCTGCTCCGCCACTCGGATCACCTTTGACAAGCATTGGAATAAATCATGCCACACACATGCAAACTCCTATAGTTGCTGTTGAATCAAGTGATTTCATCGACGACGGATGGGTTCATATCAGGGCGAGCACTGGAAACTCGCGACCACCTCGTGCGATGCGAGGTCAGCGACCGCCACATGTCTGCTACAACAGGCAAACACCACACCGGCTCCACATGCTTCCCCCTTCACTGATGCTGTCGCAATGTGTATGCTTGAAGGCGTATCCGCCCAGAAGTACGTCCAGATACGCACAGCAGTGTCCCAAGGCACCTGCTTCGCACCCTTACGGTGCATCAACGCGAGCATAGATGAACTCATCGACTCTGTTCAGTTGTATGTGGGCTCTGGATGGAAACTGGATTGCCTCGAGTCGTAGGTAGAACTCGATGGCACCAAATTTGACTTCGATCGGTGTCCTCGACCTTGTTGTCTATCGTCGACTCGCACCTCGCATATACTTAGAGCGGTGTTTGACGTGAACATATCTAGTTGGAACAACAGAGTTCGCGAATCCCGTCGCCGGTCCTGGCCGCTCGCCGTTGAACGTTCCCTGCTGACAAGGTGTGTTGCAAAACCTGGCCTTGTCCTGATTATTGTCTACTTTTTCATCAAAATGGACGTGGTGAGAGCACTTATTTGTGGACGTTGTCACCGCAAGTGAGCTGGTGCGTGCACAAACACTGCTCAAAACGCATCAGTGTTCCCGAACACCGCTGGAACGAATGGTCACACTCCAGTTGTCGCTGCGTATCGTACCCACCGTCAAGGTTGACGCCGCAACCTTGATGTTTGTCGTGAGAAGAAGTGGCTAAAAGTCTCTTCGACAACTTCCTTCGAGAACGCCGCCGCAGACTTCCAAACCAAGTCTCAGAGACGGACTTCCAAACCAAGTTTGATTTCCCGAAAGAAGTTGTCGAGGAGGCTGAATCAAGTCATCACTGATCCATCGCGATGTTGTCACGATGTTCATTCATTCATTCATTCATTCATTTCGAGACGAAGTTGACCGTTTCATACTCCCGAGTTTGGTGCGATACGATGGCGGCGCCAGCGCTGGGGCACGTGCGGAGCCTGCGCGCCGCGTACCTCGTCCTCTTCTTTGTGAATGCGATCTTCGCCGCTCTCTTCAAGGCCATCGGCGAAGGTTTGCATTGTGATGTGATGCGGCTTCACACGCTCGTGGGGCTACTACACAGTGTGTCTATCATGCCAGACCTGACGTCGGCGGCTACTTGTCGTGTTGCGCTTCTAGCGACGCTCGGGGAGTTTGGGACGTTCGATCAATGCGACCGACAGAAGCAGGCGTCGTGCATGGGGAACCAGCTGGTCTTCCGTGCTAGCTTCAGCGTCGCGGCGTTCTTCCTGGTTCGCACCATGCTGAGCAAATTCGCGCCGCCGCACAACCGCCGACGCGCTCTCCAAGCTCTAGTGGCGGTGGAGATCCCTATCTACCTGGCACTTCTCATCGGCTCGTTCTTCATTCCGAGCAGTGCGTTCGCGATGCTCCGTTCGTGTTGCTTCAATGACACACAACTCATCACGCGCGCATGGCGTGCAGGTTTCTTTCACGGGTATGCACAAGCTGCGCGAGTACTGTCAGGACTCTTCATCCTCTTCCAGATCGCGAGCATCGTCGACTTCTCGTGTAAGGAACTATGGCTCTGCTTGATCGACAGAGACTCTCGTTAGCAGTGCTAACGTATACCTGAACACGCAGATCAAGCACGTGATCTGCTTCTCGACCGCATCGAACGCGCCGCAAACAGAACACGAACGAGCACCGGGTCTTCAAGCTGCAAGTTCTCTTCGACAACTTGGTGACGGGTCTGATTGATCACTTTGCAAAGCGTGAGCTGTCAAGTCTGACACTGTGATCTTGTTCTGTGTTTTTGTGCTGGGCTGCTACAGGAAGAACATCTTCCTGGTAGCCTGCTTCTCACTACTGGTCGTCAGCGCTGTTGGCACAGCTTTCCTTGTAAGCTGCTCACTTTGCTGGCAGAACTATCAGGATGCAAACTCACTTGTTGATCCCTTGGCTCTCGCAGTACGAGTACTACGGCTCGTGTGATGTCGGCGTCGCATTCACGACGATAACAGTCGTCGCGGTCATGTTCTTGGTCGCGCTCTGCGGTGCGTTCGCGCTCTCGCTCCCGCCGTGATAACAGCATGCTAACAATGTGCGTGGCAGTCTCGAGCTGGCTGGACACTGGGTTGCTCCCGCCATGCATCGTCTCCGCCTACCTCGTGCTCATGTGCTGGCAAGCGCTCACAAGCAACCCGAACAAGTCCTGCGAGGCGAATTGGTCCATCCGATCGTCCACCGATCCAACGTCCGACAAGAGTATCGTCGCGAACGCGATCATCGCAGCGTTCGCGATGACGTGGACAAGTTGGCGCACGTCCCGCGCGGCGTCCGACATGTTTGCGAAGCCACCTCGGCGTTCCGATGTGCCGCTGAAGGAGACCAAGAAGCCGAAGCTGTCGAAACCTCCTTCACAAACCGAGATGCGCTTCTCCGGAGCTGTTGTCGTCAACGTCGGGTCAGAAGAAGGCGACTCCACTCCGACCCCCACTGCTCAAGACACCACCGCCAGAATGGACGCCGAGCCGTGGCAGTTCTACTTCATGATGCTTCTCGCAGGACTCTACATGGCCATGGTGCTGACCGACTGGGATTCTGCGGACGGGTACGTACTTCGACTCAATGCCAAGGACACTCGAGCTGACATTGCCGAACTTTGCTCGTCCAGGGCTTCGAACGGCGTCTCGATGTGGGTCAAGATCGCGGCGCAGTGGTCCACGATCCTGCTCTTCACGTGGACGCTTGTCGCGCCGAAGCTGTTCCCAGACCGGGACTTCAGCTAGGGGGTGGGGGGTAGCTTGTTCATCCTCTAATTATTGCAATATTATTGTAATAATGGGAATAGCGATCCCAATACAGTTCACAAGAATAATTGGTGGCCTCAGATTGCAATAAGTACGTCACGACCATCACTCCTCGGGTGATCCGGCGACATGCGCCACCGGATCGCGGTGCTCGTCGCCGCAGCGCTGCTGGGCGTCCTCCTCTGCGCCGGCGGGCTGCTGCGTCTGCACGAGGTTGTCTTCTCCTCCTCACCAGCTGCTTCCACGTACCCGTCACGCGCCGCTTCGCCCTCTCGATCGACTGCACCGCCTCCCCCACCTCAATACGACCGCCTCGTGGTCGTGCTCGTCGACGCGCTGCGCGCCGACATGGTACTGGGCAGCAGCGCGCTCTACGGCAATGCGGCGCCGCCGGTCGCGGGCGAGCTGAGCGCGCACATGCCGTACGCGCGCTCGCTCGTGGACTCCGGGCAGGCGCTCGGGTTCCTCGCGCACGCGAGCGTGCCGACGGTGACGATGCCCCGGCTCAAGGCGCTCGTGACGGGCAAGGCGCCGGCGTTCATCGACCTGCTCAAGAACTTCAACTCGGCCGCGCTCGCGGACGAGAACCTCGTGGCGCTGCTGGCGGCGGGCGGCCGCCGCCTCGTGTTCTACGGCGACGACACGTGGCTCAAGCTCTTCCCGGCCGCATTCGCGCGCGCCGACGGCACCTCGGGCTTCTTCACGCGCGACACGGTCGAGGTGGACGCGAACGTCACGCGGCACCTCCGGGACGAGCTCGACCCGGACATGCTGAGCCCCAGGAGCCGCGACTGGGACGTGCTCGTGCTGCACTACCTCGGACTCGACCACGTGGGGCATCTCCGCGGCCCGCGGTCGCCGCTCATGGCCGACAAGCTCCATGAGATGGACGTCGTCGTGCAGCACGTGCACGCGTCGGTGGTCGCGCAGGACGCGCTGCGCCGCGCGCGCGACCCGTCGGTGCGGCCGTCGCTCATCCTGCTGTGCAGCGACCACGGGATGTCCGAGGGCGGGAACCACGGCGGCGCGACCGTCGAGGAGGCGTCGGCGCTGCTGCTCTTCCTTCGCGGCGACGGGCTCCCCATGAACGCGGCGGACCGCAAGTACCAGCAGAAGCGCATGCAAGTGGACCTCGTGCCGACGATCGCGTCGCTGTTCGGGCTGCGCATCCCGCCGTACAGCACTGGGCTCCTGATCGACGAGGTCGTCCAGGCATCAGCAGCATCGACACTCGAGGCGTCTTCCGAGCCCGCCTCACGTGTCCACTACGTCGAGAGTCTGTACCGCAACTTCGAGCAGCTGTACACTTTGGCGGTGGTCAAGTTCCACGCCACAGCGCTCGCCGACTTTGACAGCACGTACGCTGCAGCGCTCACGAGCGTCCGGGAGTTCGTCATCCATTCTGAAGACGGTGTCGCTGACGCCGAGAGCGTGCGAGCTCTGCGTGAGGCGTGCGCGGTTCTCCAAGACAAGCTGGCGCAGAGCGACGGATCCGAGTACAACCTCGGCGCAGTGGCGCTCGGGCTCTGCTTCCTGCTCGGCAGCGCCGTGGCGGCGATCGCCACGCTCCGCAAGCGCGCGTCGAGTGGCCACATCGTTGGCACTCTACGAGACCCCGTGCTGGTGGTTCTGCTGCTGGGCAGCGTGTTGCAGATCGTCAGCTTGACCTCCAGCTCGTCGATCGAGAACGAGCACGCGACGGCGTTCTACCTGCTGACGACCGTCCTGTGCGTCTGCGCGCTGAAGCTGGTGTCCGAGTCTTCTGCTTCGAAGCGAGACGGGTCGTCGCGCAGTCAGCACCCGCGCCAGAGCGCTCGACGAAGCCTCGGACTGTTGGCGCTTGTGCTTCTGTGCACACGCGCGCTGCGCAGCCGCAACCAAGTGATCAACTTCGGCCGCCTCAACGGACTCGAAGTGGACTCGCAGGCGACCGGGAACGCGTTCGCGAACGACGATTCGCTCTCGATCCTGTCGACCGGTCCGCTCTTCGGCTGTGCGGTGCCAGCGGAGGCCTTCTTCGTGCTCATCTACGGACTCGTGGTCTTCAAGTCATCGCGTTCACTCACTGGGCGCTCGATCCGCTGCCAGCCAGGAGCGTCCGTGCCGCTTGCTCTCGCTGTCGCGGGCTTCACGATCGGGATGCTGAGCAGCATGCTCTGCTGTCGCTTGGCTCGCGACCTCGAGAGTGGCGTCGCACCAGCAGCAGATCGTGGTCGCGAACAAGGCACAGGCTCGTCGCTTGCGGTTGCGATGCTCAGGCTGTTGACGCAGGCTACTGCTGACGACTGCGCGCGCGTCGTGTACGCGGTCACCGGTCTGCTGCTGTCGTTGCTGCCGTTTGCGCGCCGAGAAGCGCGGCTCGCGATCTCCGAGATGGCTGTCTGGCTGCTCGCGACGCTGCTGCAGCGCGAGAGCAGCTTGCCGACGCTCGGCGTGCTCTGCTTGCAGCTCGATGGGCTACGGCGACTGCTGCGACGCGAGCCGCACCTGGTGCGCAGCGGGACGACACTGGCGCTGCTGACGCTGTGGCTGGCGCAGAGCGCGTTCTTCGCGCTCGGGAACTCACATCTCGTCACGACGATCGACCTGAGCCAGTCGTTCCACGGCCTCAGCGGCTACACGCAGTGGATCGTCGGGCTGCTGACGTTCGCGAGCGTCATGTCGGGTCCGCTCGTTGTGTTCACGAGCTCGCTGGAATGGGTACGTGACGCGAGTGTAGCCATGTCCCTTCCGTTTGACGACGATGACGACGTGAGTCAGTCGACAACCGAGGCGATGGACCCCGCGATCGTCGCTCTCGCGCTCTTCGCCTACCAGACGCTGCGGTTCGCGCTGTACACGTACGTTCGTGCTCTTTGCATTGAAAGCTGCCGTGTTCGAGAGTTCGAGAGTTCGCGAGGGGCTGACGTTGTCCTGCAGCGTCGTCGTGTATCTGATGCGGTTCCACTTGTTCATCTGGAGCGTGTTCGCTCCAAAGGTGCGTGTGGTGATGGAGTCAGCTTCTCGTGCTTTCGCTTCTCGGCGAACTGATGATGATGGCGATGGTGTCGACGGCACTGCGGCAGATGCTCTACGAGGTGGTGCAGACTGCCGTTGTACTCGTCGCAGCTCTCGCAGTCTGCTGGTCGACGCACACACCACCAGAACCAGCACGAGCGCCACCTCGTGCTCCATAGACGCTCGAAGGCTCTCGAAACGCACAGAGCCACAGAGGGGGATGAATACATTAGGCAGAGCTTACGTCCTGCAGACTTCGGCCGGAGAAGCTGACGTGACGAGGTGGGTGGGGTCAGCGCACACAAGAGAAGGCAAAGAGCGGAACCAGCTCACCCTCCCACTCAGCAGCAGCAGCAGCGGCGGCGGCGGCGGCGCGGGAAGACGGAGGAAGTAGCAGAACACACTTGGGTTGATCTTCACTCCTCCCTGCTCGCCTCACTCGCTGCTGTAGCTGCTGACTGACTGGCGGGGCCGGCTGGCTGACTCACTGATCCCGACTTTCATTCTTCTCCGTGTGCACCAGCACCCACTTCTCTCCGTCGACGTTGCCGCTCGGCTCTGCTCCGCTGGGGGCGCGGCGACGCAGCTGCGGCGGCTAAAATGCGCGCGCGCGCGACCGCCGCGCTGACTCTCCCCGCTTAAGAGGTGGTGTCCTCCTTCTTCGAGATGACCTGCTCGATGCCGCACGCCTTGAGCACCGTGACCACGAGCTGCTTGCCGGCGTCGAAGTCCGCACGGATCTCGTCGGCGAAGTTGTCCGGGAAGGTCGGGAGCTTGATGTCGTCGCGGGTCTCGCCCGAGTCGTCCATGAGCGTGAGGAAGTCGTCGTCCGAGATGTCGAGCAGCGTGAACTCCGAGCGCGCCACGAACGGCACCGACGTCGTGTGGGTCGACGGCACGATGTCCTCGAGCTTCTTGTTCGTGAAGATGTCGAGCGCCGTGAAGTTGCACTTGGCGTGGCCGTGCTTGCCGGTCTTCGAGGTCGACACGCTCACGACCTTGCACGGGTGGCCCTTGATCATGATGAAGCCGCCCTTGCGGATCTGGCCGGCCTCACACGGGAAGGTGTCCGACGCACCGGCGTCCGTGGACTCGAACGTGTAGTCATCCGACATGTTTGCTAGTGCTGGAGAGGAAGAGGGGGAGGAAGGAAGGGAGCAAAAGGCAGAGTGAGCGAGCTGCGAGAATGTGATTGACGAGCGAAGCGCGTCCGCCGCCGCCACCAAACGTCGCAAGGAGGGGGGGGGGGGG
>JAASGM010000327.1:0-22826 GCA_023334215.1 Globisporangium cystogenes | reverse complement strand
CGGACGCCCAGAGCAGGTTGTAGCGGAAGTTGCGCGCCTTGCGCAGCCGCTTGATCTTCCAGACCGAGAAGAACTTGCCAAAGTACACGACGAACCACGCGAGCAGCACGGGCGACGGGAAGAAGATGTAGATCCACTGCAACATAGAAGAGCAAGTTATCGCTATAAGAGCAAAGATCTGCGTACCGCTCGAAGCGGTACAGTGGAGACGTTTCGATCGCGCAGGTGTGCCGCTTGAAGCGGTACAAATTCATCTTCCCTTCTTTTTGCTCCAAAAAGCAGGCGTAATAAATGGAGGCCAGTGCTGCAGTGCTGCTGCCTTGAGGGAGCTCACGAATCGGACGGCGCGCGACGAGCGGCAGCAGGCGACGCCATGGCGGACGCCGCCGAGCCGGAAGTGTACTGCGTCTGCCAGCAGGTCGACAGTGGTGCGTCCTCCCCCTGCACCGTGTCCTATGCGGACCTACCTACCTCCCCCCCCCTCCCCTTGGTCGATCCCTCTAACCGCCGGGTTCGGCGTCTCCAGCAGGTATCATGATCGAGTGCGTGCGCGGCACCGGCGGCTGCAACAGCTGGGTGCACCCGGCGTGCTGCGGGCTCATTCTCACGCAGGAGGAGCTCGAGGCGATCGACAGCTACATCTGCCCGCTCTGCGAGAGCCCGAGCGACGACTTCAGCAAGATGAAGGCGCTCAACACGAAGCTCGCGAACCGGCAGGCGACGAAGGAGCGCAAGCGCAAGCTCGCGGCGGCGGCGGCGACGGCCGCCAGCGCGCGAGCGAAGCCCAAGGACGCGGCCAAGAGCAAGCGCAAGTGGACGTGCAAGCACTGCGCGCACGAGAACGCCGACCGGGACGCCGGCGAGTGCGACGCGTGCCATCAGCCGCGCAAGTCCAGCGCCAAGGGCCGCGCCAGCAGTTCCATCACTAGCGCCAGGAAGGAGAAGAAGAGGAAGACGAAAGCCAAGCACGACAGCGACGACAACGACGATGGCGACGACGACGCGGACGCCGATGGCGACAACGACCGTCGCCGCAGCCACCGCGAGTCGAACAAGAAAAAGAAATCGTACCGCGTGCCCAACTCGGACGAGGACGCGAGCTCGGGGGACGATCTGGACGACGAGAGCGGTCGCAAGAAGCACCAGCACCACCACCACCGCCGCGGCAAGAAGCGACACCGGGACCCCGGGGCTCGTGATGGGAGCGGGTCGGACGAGGCCGAGTTCGAGATCGACACCAGCGCCAAGAAGCGGAGCAGGAGCAAGCAGCAGCAGGAGCCCGCGCTAGCAGCCGCACCGTCGATGGTCATCGAGAAGATCATGGGGGTGCGCAAGCGCGAGCTGGTGGAGCCTGCGCCGACGGGTCCTGCGCCGGACTCGGTCGTTGCAAGCATCTTCGCCCCAAGGACAATCACGACGGTGATCACCGAGTACTACATCAAGTGGAAGGGCTTCTCGTACCTGCACTGCTCGTGGGAGGCGGTGGACCTGCTGCTGGAGATTGATCCGCACAACAACAAGCAGAGGATCAAGCGGTTCCACGAGAAGGAGCAGCATCACCACCACCATCACCGGCCGTTCGAGGAGGGCGACGACGAGAACGACCGAGAGTACTTCAATCCGGAGTACTTGGAGGTGCACCGCATTCTCGCGGATCGCAAGGACACCCCGATCCCAGCGGACCCGTTGTTCCCGGACGCTCCCGAAGACGATGGTGTTCGGTACCTCGTCAAGTGGCGCATCCTACCGTACACGGACGCGACGTGGGAGCGCGCGTGTGATCTGAAGGACGACGTGGCGATTGAGAAGTACAAGAAGTTCCTCGTCGTGCCGCCGAGAGAGTCGTGGGAACCGCTTCCTCGTCCCACTCTTCGCGAGTACCGAAAGCTCGATGAATCGCCACTGTTCGGTGAAGACAAGACGCTGAAGCTTCGCGCGTACCAGCTCGAGGGTCTGAACTGGCTCATGTGGAACTGGTACAACGAACGGCCAAGCATCCTCGCCGATGAGATGGGTCTCGGGAAGACCATTCAGACACTCGCGTTCCTGGATCGGCTGCGCTTCAGCGAGAACATCATGTCTCGAGGTCCGTTTTTGATCGTGGCGCCGCTCTCGCTGATCGCGCAGTGGCAAAACGAGTGCAACACGTGGACTACGATGAACTGTATCGTGTATCACGGAAGCAGCGACTCGCGGGAGGTCATCCGGGACTTTGAGTTCTACTACCTGGACAACCAGAACAAGCCGGACAAGAAGAAGCCGTTCCGGTTTAACATCCTGGTGACGACGTACGAGGTCGCGATCAAAGACATCAGCATTCTGGCGAAGATCAAGTGGCGCTGTCTCGTGGTCGATGAGGCGCATCGCTTGAAGAACCAGTCGTCGCGTTTGGTGGAGCAGATGCGATCGCTGCAGCGCGATCACTGCGTGCTGCTCACTGGTACGCCGCTGCAGAACAAGACGGAGGAGCTGTGGGCACTGCTCAACTTCCTGGACGGCAAGGCGTTCCCGAGCGTGCGAGACTTCTTGGACAAGTTTGGAGATCTCCACGATGCACAGCAAGTTGCGGACTTGCACAAGATGCTCAAGCCGTACTTGTTGCGTCGCGTGAAGGAAGACGTCGAGAAGTCGCTGCCGCCGAAGGAGGAGACAATCATCGAGGTCGAGCTCACGCCGGTGCAGAAGCAGTGGTACCGAGCGATTTACGAGCGAAACACGGCGTTCCTGAACCGCGGCGGGAACCCGAACAACGTACCAAACCTGATGAACGTGATGATGGAGCTCCGAAAGTGCTGCAACCACCCGTACCTGAACAACGGCGTGGAAGACATCGTGAGCGAAGGGCTAGTCACTGACGTCCAGCGCCACGACATGATGGTCAAGTGCTGCGGCAAGATGGTGCTCATCGACAAGCTTTTGCCCCGGCTGAAAGAAGGCGGTCACAAGGTTCTCATCTTCAGCCAGATGGTGCGCGTCCTCGACATCATCGAAGATTACTTGCGGTTCATCGGGTATTTGTACGAGCGCCTGGACGGGAACATTCGGGGAAACGATCGCCAGGCTGCGGTCGACCGTTTCGTGAAGCCAGAGTACAGTCGCTTCGTGATGCTGCTGTCGACAAAGGCTGGAGGACTGGGACTGAACCTGACGGCTGCTGACACGGTCATCATCTTCGACAGCGACTGGAACCCGCAGAACGATCTGCAGGCGCAAGCGCGTGCTCATCGAATCGGACAAACGCACTCTGTGAAGATTTATCGCCTGATCACGCGCAAGACGTACGAGATGCACATGTTCCACAAGGCGTCGTTGAAGCTGGGACTCGACAAGGCTGTGCTGACTCACATGCGGCGCGAGAACGAGGACAAAGACGGCAAGAAGAAGTCGTCGAAAGCTGAAGAATCCAAAGAGATCGACGAGCTGCTGAAGCGCGGCGCCTACGATGTGTTTCGGGACGATGACACTGCTGGGGAACAGTTCTGCGCAGCAGACATCGACCAAATCCTGCAGCGGTCGTCGCAGATCGTGCAGTACGAGGAGCAGGCGAAGTCGTCGTTTTCGAAGGCGAGCTTCGTCTCCGCGGCGACATCGGACGACATTGACATCGACGACCCCGACTTCTGGAAGAAAGCGGTGGGACTGACCGAGCCAGACCCAGCAGAGTTGACGGACGATATGCCTCTGCAGCGCAAACGAACCCGTGTGAATCGTTTCGGGACTTCTGGCATGTTCGATTCAGACGGCGATGATGATGACGAGCTGGAGAAGAAAGAGCGTGATGCCGAGAAGAAAGAGAGAGAGCGCGAGCGAGAGGAGATCCAGCGGGCGGAGGAGAAGCGAGAGCCGCGCGACTGGACCCTGAACGGCAGAGATCGTCTCCAGCGAGCGCTGATGCACTTTGGTCCTGGGCGATGGGAAATCATTCGCAGCCAGAGTGGAGGCAGTCGCACCGTCGACGAAGTCGAGCAGTTCGCACGCGAGTTCATCTACGTACTCGGACTGTCGTCGGTGGAGTCATTGACGTCTACCTCAAAGGACGACTCTGCGTTCATCAAGTCTGTCGTGCGCGCGGCACTGTTTGCGCAGAAGGAGAAGCTCGTGAACGAAGAGGATATCTCTCCGGTTTTGAAGGACGAGGAGTTCGTGCTGAAGATGAAGCAAGGCGGTGCGCGGCGAGTACTCATCCGTTTGGATATGCTCGTTCGGCTGCAGCGTCTGGTCAGTGCCTCGTGCGATAAGCTGGACGCCGAGTACTTTATTGCTCAACAAGACCATCGCATGGAAGGCGAGGCCAGCGGAGACACGAAGAAGACTCCACCCCCGTCGCCGACGACTTCGGATCTGGATGAACGAGTCGCATATCACGGCGCGTCCAAGGTCATCGCGAAGCTTGAGCTCGTGTCGAACGGCGAGCGTCCGCTGTGGACGTTGATCACTCCGTGGTGGGACCAGGAAGCGGACCGACACTTGCTGGCCGGAGTGTTTCTTCATGGATATGGGCGGTGTGCACAGATTCTGAGCGATCCTCGATTGCGCTTCGCCAAGCTGGAGAAAGAGGCAGAAGCGAAGGCGGCGGTGGCTCGACTGGCTGGGGATCTACCGGCAGACGAGAGGAAAGGAGTGAAAGTGGAGAACCGCGAAGACGAAGGGGCCATAAGCGGCGGCGACTCGGATGACGACATCAGCACCGTGAATGGCGACGCTGGTGATGATCCCGAGTCGAAGGGTCATGCAGGACAGTTGGCCGCGAAGTCTGGTGCAGTTGAAGTGAAGACCGAGGAGCTCGACGGCGAGAGTGTCAACGGCGCCAACAGCAGTGGGAGTGCACAGAGCAAGAAGTTCAAGCAGCCCGAGGTGCAGCACATGAACCGCCTGCTCTACTGGCTCCTCTCAGCCGACGAGGTCAAGAAGCAGAAGGAGATGGAGGTGTACAAGAGGGAGCGTGCAGTGACGGAACATCATCGTCAAGTGAACCTGGAGAAGAGGCAGCGCGCTGCGGCGCTGCGGCGCGTTGAACTGAAAGCGAAGCAGCTGTCCCAGGTGGATATGCTGCGGCAGCTGACGGTGATCAAGAACTCGAGCGCGTTGCCTGACGCCGTGATCAGCCAGAAGATCAAGCCGAAAGAGTGGACGAAGGAAGAGCGCAGAACGTTTGCGTACTTGGTCGGTCTGTACGGCGCGCCTCGCATCCGCGCCAAGAGCGCAGTCTCGGCTACTGCCGTGCACCAGTATGCTGGCGGCAGCGGCAGCTCGCACGCGCGTGTGTTCGCGTGGGAGACGGACAGCGTGTCGTGGATGAACATCGTCAAGTGGGGCCGGCTGAACAAAACGGCGGAGCTGGCGCGACAGTTTTACGAAACCAAGTTCCTGCCCAAGTGCCTCGAAGTGGCGTACATGAAGGCGGATCCGCTCGCCGCGGACCAGCGCGCAGTGGCACTTGCCGATCTGATTGGGATCGAGTTCGTGGATGCGCATGAAGGCGTGCTGGCGCACGGTCTAAAGGCGAAGCACCACGCGTGGGTGACTCTGCGTCGCACGCAACTGCTGAGCGACATCTTCGAGGTGCTGTCGCGGAAACGGTCGGAGCTCATCTCGTACCTGCGTTCCGGCAGCGACGAGCTCGTGGGAGGGATGCCGGTATGGTGGTGCCCGTGGATCCATGACCTCGCGGTGTTTGAAGGCATGGCGCGGTTCGGTATCGCAAACTGGGAGAAGATACTGCTGGATCGCAACCTGCCATTCCATCGCGACGCTCGATCCGAGCATATTCGCGTGTGGTTCTTGGATGGGAGTGCGCGGTTCTCGCCGTTGTTCAGACACCATTTCGACTCGGATGCCTCCATGCGCGCGTGGTTCGATAAGGTGGTGGAGGAGTTCCCGTCGTTGTCGGTGCTGGAGAGGAAGGTGCAGAGCGTGTGTGCGGAGATCCTTCGAGATGAGCTAGTGATGCCAGGTCGCTACGTCGAGCCCGAGTACCAGCGCGAGTTCAGCCTCCCGGAACCGCACAACTGCCTGGAGGAGGCGCTGATGGCGTCTGTGAGGCTCCAGGATACGGCGGTGGCCAGGAGCTTCCTGTCGCCTCAGTTCAGTTTGTCGTCTGAGCGCGGAGAAGAGGATCGAGCGTCTCTGTCACAGCAAATCGACGAGACCCAGAGTCGACGAGACGAGTACCTTCGTCGAGCGATCGCTTCAGGAGACACAGTCATTGTGGCGCCTGCTGCCAGCACCACCCATGAGAAGTCGTCGAGCGGATCTTCGTCGTCGTCGCAGATCCCGATCCAGATGCTCGTGTCGTGAAGATCAGTGGTATTGTCTCGTCGGACAGGCACAGCAGCGGTGAGTAAGGGGCATTGAGACAGAGAGAGTAGGGAGGGGGAAGCGACGGTAACCAAGAGCGAGTTTGCATTCGTCGGTCCTCATTCAGTCTTTCTTCGTGTGCGCGAACGCCCCCGGTTTCTGCTTGAGAATGTTCACCTCCGAGTTCTTACGAGATCGGCGGCGCTCGGCCTTCGCGAGAAGCAGTCGACGGCGGATGCGCTGGCGCAAGTACGACCACGCAATAAGGAACAAGACGCTGAACACAGAGAGCAGCGCCACGATCGACACGGTGTAGCGCCGGAACGCTGTGGGCACGTAGATCTGCAGGTGGCAGCTCTGGAAGCGACCGAGCTTGTCCTCGATGCCCTGGAAGCCGTCCACACAGTCTTTCGTGCCGTACACAAAGCCTGCAGGGATAGCGCGATGGAACGGGTCCTGCCACGGCTTCTCGCAAAACTCTCCCGTGTCCTCGCACAGCTGCTTGTCGTACTTCTGTCTGCACAAGCACGTGCAAAGCGACGGCAGTGTGCAGTTGCCCTGCCCCACGACTGCACCGTTGTACGTCTCATTGCCCCAGCGACCACCTCGTGCACCACACGGGTCATCCTGGAACGCGAGCACCTTTTGCTCATCCACAGTGAAGAGCTGCGCTCGCAACGAGGTGTTGACATTCTCGACCCGGCAGACCGGCGTTGCGCAGTCGAAACCCGTCCAGCCGTCGTCGCACTCGCACACATCTGGCTGGATGCACTTGCCACCGTTGCGGCAGCGGTAGCAGCCGTCGACGCCTGCGGAGTTCGGCTCGCTGCAGAGCGGGTCAAACACGCCCTGGATGCAGATCGGCAGTGCACAGTCGGAGCCATGGTACCCCGTGAGCCCTCGTGGCGCTGTCGGGTGCGTCTCGTACAGTGTCGACTCGACCTGGACACACCGGCAGGTGTCTTTGTCGACGCACACGCCGTCATTCATGCAACCACTGGACACCGAACCATCCGACTGGAGGAAGCGACACAGCGGCACGTTGCAGTCGATGCCTTGCCATCCGTCTCCACACGAGCACGTGTCAGGTGCGATGCACGAGCCCTTGTTGTAGCATTTGAAGACTCCCTCTCCGGTCGAATGCGTGCCGAGCACCCAGTTCTGGTCTGAGACTTTGGTCACGTTCACGTAGTTGGCGCGGATGTACCGGCCAGACGTGTAGTCGCCTTGCTCCCACACGAGATTCCCGCACAAGAACTCGGCGGACATGCGGTTGATGTTGTGCGCATCCTTGTACTCGCGAATGTTCGCAATCCTCTTTGCGTCCGACAGGAAGCTCACCGGATTCGCGAGCGGGTTGCCGACTGAGCACCCGCTCTGAAAAGAGTGCCCGTCGTTCGATATAAGCTCTTCGTCGTACTGGGGACATCGGTACGTGCTGCACTCGAGCCGTCCATTCTTCCCGTGCCCGCGAAGTGACACGAATGTGCTTGCGTCACGCGCAGTGTTGAGTACGAAACGCTCGGCTTGCACACAGATCGGCGTGTTGCAGTCGTATCCAGTGTATCCCGTGTCTTGCGGCAACCCGTTCGGTTTCCTGAACACAGCTTGGCCGCCGCTCTCTCGACCATCGCGCCACTTCGATGCCCACGTTTGGCATTTGCACATGTCCGGCGCCACGCACACACCGCCGTTCCGACACTCCTGCGCGCACATCGGGATCGAGCAGTCGTTGCCCGTCCAGCCGATTTCACACGTGCACCGATTCGGAAGCGTGCAGTTGCCGTTGTGAAGGCACCTTTGCGCGCAAAGCGGGGTCGTGCAGTCGAATCCCGTCCACCCTGGTGCACACTGGCACCTGTCCGGTGCGACGCACGTCCCGTTGTTGAAGCAACCCCGTACAACTTGATCGACGCACTCGCCGCCAGCGAGCGTGGTGTTCCAGAAACCCGTGCGGACGGCTTTCGCGAGTGAGTACTGCGCCTGCGGCCGATACGACGCGTCAGTGTCCTCAACGACTACTCCAGTTTTGACGCTCTTCAGGTCCAGTGGAAGGTACTGTGCTGCTGGCGCCGAACATGTGCGTCGAAACTGCACGAGACATCTCCCTTTCTGCCACTTGCGGTCGGGGATCCGATACCAGGTGCCACCACGCTTCCAGCCCTCGCGCGTGTTGTCCAGCAGTGGTGGTGTGAGGTTGTAGAGCGGCGGCCAAAACATATTGATCCAGTGAGTGTGGTTGTAGCCGTCCGCGCTCTGTATCTTGTCCATGTAGAGCGAGACGTAGTTCGGGTGGTCGTAATAGCGCTCTGAAGAAGCGTTTGGACCGATCGTCACAGGCTTCTCCCACGCAGTGATGCTGCGAATCGAGCACGAGTAGCCACCTTGCAGCGGCAGGTAGCGCTTGTTGCCCCGCGTCTCATTGGTTGTCGTGACGCTGTCATACGTGATCGTCTCGACCTGAGCGATGTATAACGGGTTTGAGATCGGGTGCTGCGCGTCCGCGGACTCTGGCGGGTCGGCCGCGACGAACTGTGGTTGCGACGGTACGTAGTAGCCCTGCGAGCATACCGGAGTGCGGCAGTCGAAACCGATCCAGCCCTTAGCGCACTCACAGACACCCGGAGAGACGCAGCTGCCTCCGTTCGCACAAGCGTAAACTCCTTGCACCAACGACCGCTTCTCCACGAGCGCAACCTGCCGATCGCTCGTGAGCGTGAATGGCGGCGAGAACCCGACTTCCGCCCCTGCGATGCCTCGCCAGCGCGCCTTCCCGGCGTTCCATCCGAACAGAGTAGGAGGTGAGAACCGGAAGAAGCCGCTCGTAGAGTTGGTCTCGCTCACGAGGAACTGGAAGTTGGTCAGTGCGTTCGCGCCGACCTCAAGGAACATACAACCAGGCTTTCGCGCCAGCAAGGCGTTGAGCGAGTCCGCGTTCGGGTCGACAGCACGACCCGTTTTGATACGACCGGATGCGCCGAACGAGACGTTCACGATGGGGCTGCCAGGAGCGCGATGTCGACAGTCGAACTCGTTTGTGGCGTCGCACCACACGCTCAGATCACACGGCACGTAGCTCTCGAAACTGAACGGTCTCCAGATAGCATTCGCATACCCACTCGGGTGCGGTACGAAGTAGCCCTGGGAACACACTGGTAAGCTGCAGTCATGGCCGCTCCATCCCGACGCGCACAGGCAAGTGTCTGGAGCCACGCACGAGCCGCCGTTGAGGCACGACTGAGTGCAAACAGGTACGCGGCAGTCGATCCCTTGCCACTCGAGCGGACAGCTGCACGTATCGGACGTTGTGCAGTTCCCTCCATTGCCACACGTCTGCGCGCACACAGGTGTCGTGCAATTTGCATCGAACCAACCCGGGCGGCACGTGCAAGTGTCTGGCGCAGAGCACCACCCGTTCGCGCACGTCTGGACGCACAGCGGAACTTCGCACGCGTTGCCAGAGTATCCAGGAATGCACACACACTCGTTCGGTCCACCACACACTTGCCGCGCCGAGCACGTGGTAGCCTGGCACACGGGTGTCGAGCAATCGTCGCCGGACCAGCCTGCAGCACAATTGCACGTGTCCGGAGCCGTGCACGTGCCACCGTTCTCGCAGATCTTTGAGCACGTCGCCGTCATCGTCCGAATAAGGTGATTCTTGCTGTCGGCGATGTACACGAGATCCGTGCGCGAAAGGCTGCGCTGTGAGTAGATCTCGATGCCGCTCGGACCGTTGAAGCGAGCTGAAAGCGGTGGCATCCCGTCTCGATAGCCACACCCACTCCGTAGTAGTGCCGATGGTGCCCCTGCCACGGTTTGTACCTCGATTTGAGGTTTCGGATACAGTGTGATGCTGAACAGGCGCGCAGCAGCTTGCACTCCCGGAAGATCGAGAGACGTGATGCCGTTCGCCGCCGTGCCGAGACGAATCGCGTCCTTCTTGAAGTTCACGCCGCGCTCGAGCGTAAGCACGGCAAGGCCACCTGCGCCGTCTTGAAGCACCCCGTTGTGGATCGCGGCCAAGCAGATCGACGAAGCGTCGCTGTAGAAAGTGGTGCCGAATACCTTGCCGCTGCTTGCAGTTTGTTGTTGCGCACATGACGCAGGGCACTTGATCTTGATCGTGGTCCCATCCTCACGGTCTTCCTTGATCGCCGTCACGACACTATTGAGCTTGTCGAGAAGCGGCAGCGCAGTGTCCCCTGTCTCCAGGTCGTCCACTGGAGGAGTCCCGGTACAATCCTTGATCTTGCGGCCGAGAATCGTAAGCCCGTCAATCGAGTCGTCGGCGCTGCGGTCCCGGAAGCTGTAGTAGACGTTGTTCGCAACTGGCGACACTTTCGTGAACAGCTCGTCCACTGGTGGCTCGTACGACGAGCAGCCACTCGGAAGCAGCACTTCTGCCGCTGTAGTGAGGCACGACACACTGCGCGCGACAAGCGTAGCTGCCGACAACTGACGGAGCTTGCACGTGACCGGACTCACGACGAACACGCGTCCGTCAGCACTGACCGTCACGCCAGCAGGTGAGTTGAAGGTAGCTTCGTCGCCAGACCCGTCGACGTTCCCGGGAACCTGGGAGCCCGCGAGCGTCACCACTCGGTTTGACGATGTGATCGATTCGAGACTTGACGTCGTGCCGTCGTAGTTGATGCGGCGGATGCGGTGGCCGTCTGCCACGACGACGGTAGTCTGTGGTCCGATTGCCACATCTCGTGGACTGTTGAACTGCGCGTACGTGAGACTCCCGTCCCGAAAGCCCGCGACACCGCGCAGACACGGCGAGACGCATCCGGGCACCGCCACTTCGCTTGGTGCGACGTTTCCTGCAAGCGTGTTGGTATCTCCATTCCGTCTGTGCAAGAGCAAGAGCCACCGATTCAATGAGCGACCGGCCATTCTCTGAGAGTGCTCCAATGAAAAGGCCGCACCACTCACTCGATGCGACGGATGAGATGGTTCCCGGTATCAGCAACGAAGACGATCCCACTTCGATCCACTGCGATGCCCATCGGTGTGTCGAAGCGGGAACTCGCTGCGTCGCCATCCGCCAGCCCAGGGTGAGGTCGCGCTGTGGCGCCAGTGAGGCGCGCACTCTCGACTCCATTGCCGCACAGACCAGCGACGCACGACACGACGCCATTGTAGATCTTGCGGATGCGGTGGTTGCCGGTGTCGGCCACGAACACGCTCACTCTGCCGTTGTCAGCGGCGTCTTCGAACACCGCGACGCCCGTAGGATACGAGAACTGCGCACCGCCGAGTGCTGCTCCGTCCTCAAAGCCCTGAGTGCCGTCGCCTGCTATCGTCGTGACAGTCTGTGTTGACGGATCGACGCACCGAATGCGGTGGTTGTCTGTGTCCGCGACGTACACGAGGCCGTTGGAGTCCACCGCGACGTCCTGCGGGTTGTTGAACCTTGCTTGATCCGTGGAGCCGTCGAGAAAACCCTTGATCCCGGAACCAGCGAGCCTCCCGACGAGCCCCTGCGGCTTCCCGTCCCCCGAGTGTCCAGTCGGGTAGCTCCATATATCTGCGGCGTCTGCGTCTCCGGTCGCGAGCTTGCTGGCGTTGCCTCTCTCTGGGTGAACTCCGAGCTGGATCGTCCCAGAGTTGGAACCCCAGCACCGCACGACACACGCGCTGTAGTCGGTCTGGAACGGAGAGATGCACGTGTCGCCAGAGAGGAACAGGCACACGCGCGTGGCGCCACCGTAGTCGTAGCGGTGCTTGCCCCCCACGGCCCAGGGCACGTCCGTGACCGTGGGGATGTTCTTGGGCAGCAGGCTCCAGCGCACGCCCTGCAGCTGGTACGCGCACGTCCCTCGCGAGGCGGTGCCACACGCAAAGTCCTCGCAGCGATGGCACTTGCTCTGGACGCCGAACGTGGCACACTCGTGGCGCACATCCTGGCGGTTCGAGTTCACGCGGCCCTTCCACTCGAGCGTCTGCGAGCTCGTCTTCTGGTACGCGAACGGCCAGTTGGGCTGCTCGACGCTGCGGCACCAGTGCTGCACTGTCCAGGGGCGCCGCACTACCATCGCGAGGGCGGCGCATCGGAGCAACAGCAGATGCAGCAGCAGCAGCAGTCGGAGGCGCGAGCAGCTCATGGTCGCCGCTCACACAGAGGCGACGCTTTGGCCAACTGGCGACGACCAGGCGCGAGTCGGGATATCGGCGTCAGCTCTGCGTTGCGTGAGCAGAAACGCCGGAGGTGGACGCACGCATCGCGTTCAGGTGCTGTAGCAGCGCCGCAGACGTCAGCAGAAGCGGGCTTCGCGTCCAGGATGGCACAATGCTTGAAGCAGAAGTGTTGATAGTGAAGAAACTCGGTCCATTACAACACCAGTTTTGTATGCAAACAATGCGGAGCCAATGCTTTTCATTAGTCATTTTTGACACAACCCTTCGAACACAGCAACAGCAGCAGCAGCAGCCATGAGCGCCAAGGAGGACCAGAAGCGCCGCCAGGTGATCATCATCCTGGAGCAGGCGGCGCTCGAGACCGTGAAGACGTCCAAGGGCTACCAGCTGCTCAACTGCGACGACCACAAGGGACTGCACAAGAAGCTCAACCGCGAGCCGGCGCAGTCCCGCCCAGACATCCTCCACCAGGAGCTCATGGCCGTGCTCGACTCGCCGCTCAACAAGGCCGGGTACCTCAAGGTCTACATCCGCTCCACGAAGGACGTGCTCATCGACGTGAGCTCGCAGATGCGCGTGCCGCGCACGTACAAGCGCTTCGCCGGTCTCATGGGTGCGTGCGACTCTTTCGTGTCCGCCAGGCGCGCCGCGGGTGTGATTAACCATGCGCTGTACGCTGTCCCTCTCGCTTCCTGTGTGTCTGCCTCTTCCCAGTCCAACTCCTCCACACGCTCAAGATCCGCTCGTCGGACGGCAACCAGACGCTGCTGAACGTGATCAAGAACCCTGTGACCAAGCACCTGCCCGCCAACACGAAGAAATACGGTGCGTGTGCGCCTGTGTGTGGATGTGTGTGGAGCGAACGAGTTGATACGCGCTTGATACTCAACTTGTCGTGTCGCCGCTGTACTATGGCGTTGCTCCCGCCCAACGCAGCTCTCTCGCGCACCGGTAAGCTCGTGAACCCGTGGGAGTTCGTCGAGACGCTTCCAGCGGACGAGCCGGTCGTGTTCATCTTTGGCGCCATGGCTCACGGCCACATCTCCAAGGAGAACACCGCCTACCTGGACGAAACAATTTCCATCTCCGAGTACCCGGTACGCGTGCACCTGTTGCGTTGAACCGAAGCGCGCGCTCACCTACTGACAACTGACGACCACTGCCGTTTCTGCCGCACCTCGCTAGATGAGCGGCGCGCAAGCCATCTGCCGCCTGCTCAACGCCTTCGAGCGTCACTGGGGGATCCTGTAGAGCATCGACAGGCGCGTCTACTCCGGTTGTCCAATGAACGTACATTCCCGACTTCAAATCGGCGAGTTCAGCGCCCGCTTCGCCTGCTCGAGGATCGCCTCCTGCAGCATTTCGTCGCTCGTAGGACGTCCGGACGCCGTCTGCTGGTGATCGAACATGATCTTGCGAATCGCGCCTTGCGTCTTACCGTCATACTCGTGGATCGCGCGGGTGGACTCGACTTGGCTCGTGTCGATCTCATCGTGCCCCTGCAGCGCGCTAGCCCACCACGATTTCTTGACCTTCTCGAGCGAGATCTGCAGTGTCGTCGAGTCCCGCTCAAGCGACCACAGGCACTCGTCCACGCGAACTTTTCCGGGGAGCAAGCCGTCGAGGAGCGGCTCTTCGTCCAGCTTGGCGTTCTTCTTGGTCACGCGAACCTGCGTTGATGTGATCTTGCAGTCGAGGTCTCGAGAGCGCGTGCCTGGAGGAACGGCGAGGTAGATCTGTGACCGGTCACACACATAAGAGCGCGACTTCAGTCCGGCTTGGCGATCCCGAACGCGCACGAAAAAGCGTGAGCAAGTTCCCTACTGTTGTCTCCTCCATCGTCTGAGTCCACGTGTAGAGAGCTGTCGTTCCGCCGTTGCCAACCGGGACTGAGTTGAGATTCCGCCATCCAAGAGATCCGTGAGTACGCAGCAAGGCGAGCACAGGGTGGCAGTAGCTAACGCACTCTGCTTGCCGCCATCTGTGAGCTTGACTTGCGGTCTTTGGGGCGCCGTATCTCCAACCGATGACGCACTTGAGGTAGAAGGCGCGGCCGGTGTCTTCGCTGAGGTCTTGCGTGCTGCAGGCGCCGCGACTGCGCTCGTCGGCTTCAGCTCGGGAGCCGCAGGCGCGGCACATGGCGGCGCTGCGTCGACGTCGAGGTCTTTGAAAGGGTACTTGAGGAACGCGTGAAGAACCTACGCCCGCAGCAGCAACAGTTGCAGCGGCAGCTCAGTTACATCGCTTCATCTGCGCAACGCCTTCACTCGCTCCGCTCCCGACCTTTTGCTGCGCGTGACCCGGCAGGAAGCCCTTCTTGCGCCGCGCCGGGTCGCGCGAGACCGCGTAGAAGTCCGTCTTGCGGTGCATAAAGTCGAAGAATGAGTCGAGCAGCGCGTCGACGCTGTCGTGCTGCTGCGTCAGCGTCGCGAAGAGCGCGTCGAAGCGTCCTGCGGTCATGCTCCTGTTCCTCTGCCTGTGGTCCTGAGCTTTGGAGCTGTTGCTCGCAATCCTTTTTTCCAAATGGCACTCAAGCGGCTCCCCCACTTCAGTGACCGCTTTGTTGAATAAACGAAGCTCAGCACCAAGAAAGCAAGTCGCGGAGAGGAGGAGGATGTGGTCGGCGCTGCAGCACGCGAAGGAGCAGGCGCTCGGCTTCGCGCGGCGCCACAAGAAGGCGCTGGTGGCCACGACGGTGGCGGCGGCGTGCGCGGCCGGCGCCTACTACGCGTACAGCCGCATGGTGCAGGAGGCGGAGAAGTTCACGCAGCAACTGCAGCGGCAGATGGCGGAGCACCAGCGCCTGCAGCTCTCGCTCGCGAGCACGACCGAGGAGAGCAGCGCAACGGTGCAGCGCTTCCTGCCGCGTCTGCGCAGCCGCCTGTACGCGCTTGTGGACCTCGAGAGCGTCGTGCAGGAGCTCAAGACGCTCGACAAGACGCAGCGACCGCAGCGCAACGCGCTCTGGGAGCGCGCGAAGACGCTCGCGCTTACGCGCTACTTCACGGCTCTGGTGGCGTTCGGGCTCTGGCATCTGCTCGTCTTCGCCCAGGTGGCGATCATCGGCAAGCGCGTGTTCGAGAAGAGCAAGGCGAACGCGGACATCTTCGCTTTCGCGTCGCGCGAGGAGGAGGAGAAGGCGCACGCGGCAGCGCACCACGCGTTCCTCGCCTCCGGGCTTGAGTACTTCCTGGACGAGGGACTCGAAAAGATCAAGGGCCACGTCGAGCGTGCAGTCCTCTCGAACGAACAGCTCAAGAGGTGCGTGCTGCTGGGGCTGGAAGCACTGCCAAAAGGTGCTCATACGACTCGCTTCCTCTGTTCACGGTGATGCCACGCAGCTGGGAGGTGAGCCGCAAGGCCAAGGTCGAGCGCGAGGAGCTCAATGAGCTGCTTCAGTCGATTTTCCTGTCGATCATCCCGTCGCCCTCGAGCAGCGAGAGCGCGACGGAACTGGGAACGTGGCGGTCGTTCCTCATCTACCCAGACAAGAAGCCGTCGCAGAACGAGCACGTGATCAGCTTGCTGAACGACCTTTGGGACTTGCTCGACAGCGACTTGTTCGCGCCGGCACTGCAGCACAGCCTCGGGTTCCTGTGCGGCAACGCGTTCCAGGACCTGAACGAGGTCGTATACGGATTCGTGGCGTCGCAGCACCGGATCATCGAGGAGGAGGAGGAAGCGCGCCTGGTCAAGCCCGCGCCAGCACTCGCGAAGCTGATCCCGTGTCTGCAAGCGGAGATCGGGAAGTTGCTGGCGTCCGGTCCGGACAGCTACGTGTCCAAGTACTCCCAGGGCGTGGGCGAGATGGAGACGTTCCGCAACTTTTACGAAGCCATCTTCTTCCAGCAGGACGACCTCGTGGCACAGCTCATCTGAAAGCAGCGTGTTGAAAGCATCAATGCACGAGAGGGTGCAGTACCGTGTACACCGCTGTTCACAAGTGTGCTTGAACTGCTGCCTGCAACGGGGGATCTAACTGCACTTCATTCAGGTGAACGCGCTTGACAAGAAGCTTCTTTATGTGCCCCTCTTCAACGAAGCCGCCATCGTCTCGAGTGCGTGCGGCCGTCAGCACCATGAGCGACGCGACTGTGTTCACCGCTGCACGCAGAACACATCGTTACGACGCGCATAGGTATGGCACGAGGTCCTTCCACTGCGATTCGTGCGAGCCAAACACAAGGAATGGGTCTGTGCGTGTTGCGGTCTTCCTGGTGGGTGTGGTGCTGCTGCGCGGTGCTTGCGGACGGTATCGCGCGAGTCGTCGACGCGAAAGGCGAGATGGCGAACTGCTGCTTCCTTGATTGTGTCTCTTGATAGCTTCAGCATGTACATTGTCGCTCCCGGCCTCGGTGCTATCTACCCAACACTCCCTCCTATACGCTAGCCGCTCCGAGGCTCGCTACCTCTGCAACTGCGCTGTGAGCTGCTCCACCGAGTACTCCACGCGCTCGTACAAGTACGCTGACGTCTTGCTCGCCCACGACACGGAGATCTCGGCCTCCTCTGGCGGGTGCACATACTCGATGCAGTGGCGCCGCGCCGCTACGCACCGCTGCGCGCGGTGGCGCACGCAGAACCGGCGCAGGGTGACGACACGGCGCAGCTTGGGCATCTTCGTGAGCATCTGCGTCACGCGCAGCATCAGCTCGGGACTGAAGCAGACGTTGTTGATGAAGACCACGGTCGCGTCCATCATCGGCGCGCTCTCCGGCGGCTTGCAGATGTCGCCCTGGACGATGTCCACGGTCTTGCCTTCCATGACTGGCAAGTTCTTCTCGAGCAGGCGTTCCAGCGCGTCGTTCCCTTGCTGCACTCGGTTCTGCATCAGCTCGATGCCCTTTGCGATTGAGCACGACGTCTGCAGCATCGCCTGGATGAGGATCTTCCCGGAGCCACAGCCGAGGTCGTAGAACACATCGTCCGCCTGTAACTTGAGGAACGGGAGGATCTGGGAGCTCACGGACTCGACGGACACTTCTCCATACGTCAGCATGCGTCGGAACTCCATCTGATCCATCTCCTCGACGACGTCCGATCGCTCGCACTGCGTCTGCTCCTTCACAGTCTGCGTCAAGATGTTGTACATATCGCGGTCGTCTTGTTCTTGCTCCTCGAAGAGCTCCGCGATCAGCTGGGGCAGCGAGCACAGAATACAAACTCACAAGCCCAGGTCAGTCGAACCCTCGACCGAAGCAGAGAGACTGATTCGCAGTGATCCGCACCTCGACAACTCGTTCTTCGGACAACACCGTCGCCCCCATGCGCGACTCGAGACTCTGCGGTTTCTTCGGCACGCGCGCTTTTTGGGGTGTGCGCTTCTTCTTCGTGTCGTCCTTCATCGGAGACAGCATGCTTGACGGCGACGCAAAGCCCGGTGATCCCTCGGTGCGCGCCGCTGGCCCCTTCGTGGTAGCCGTTGAGCGCTTCAACGTCTTTAGCCGCTGAGTGACCACAACGTCACCACCGAGAACTGGATGAGCAAGCGCTGCGTCTGCTGCACGTTTGCGCTTTTTGTCGCTCTTCGAGTCCGCGGCAGCGGTGGTGGAGGTCGAGGCGAGGTCGCCGTCTGCGCTGTCACTGCTAGTCGAGTCGCCTTCTGGGCTGGCCACAGGGTCCTCTGTGGGAGCTGCTGGGGCTTCCACGGCCGCTGGGTCGAAGTCGCTGCAAGCACGAGCAGCAAGATCATCGTCGCTAGTACCGAGGTGTATCGACGCGACGGTCTCGCACTCCGAGTCGCCGCCGTCGTCCGAGCTGCTGGAGCTGCTGGTGGCTCCTTCGGCGTTTGGCGCGTGTGGGCCGACGTTCTGACGCTCAAAGAGGATCGACTGGACGCTCATCTTGTCGCTCAACGGCTTCGCAGGGGACATCGCGGGCAGAGGGCTTCGGCAGGCGCGCTGGGATGCAGGCATCGTGGCAGCAAGCACGACGGAGGCAATCGTCGAGGTCGCGGTGGCTGTAGCTAAGTGAGGCTGGGAAGGAGGTCTAATTCAGGAGTGCAGTTCATTTTGGAAGTTGTTCAAATTTTCAAACAGTTTGGTGAATTTCACCGTCATTTTTCAGGAATCTTCAGAGGTCATCCATGTCAACTACCAAGCGTGAGCTCAGGGGATCAAATCAACTCGCACCAAGTGTGAGTTCAGAGCCAGCTTGCTCTGCAAGCTTTGGGGCTCGCCCGAACCTGTTCACACGGAGCGCCTCGTTCGCAGGCCAAGCCCGTAGTCTGAAAGCGCACTATTTGCAAAGTCGAGCAGTGGCAGCCCATGCACGCTGTAACGCAATTCAGCCAGCAAGAGAGCACAGAGAGCAAACACACAGAGCTCGAGAGCACGGGTTTACTTGAGAGATATCATTCTGGGCAACGACCCGTGTGAACATGCAACATGCAGCGAGGGTGCCAGGCTCCTCCTGGTCCACGCCAGCAGCAGCAGGCGGACGCTAGAACGCGACGCTCACGCGCTCTACAAGTGCGAGCTGTTGGTGCGCGGTGCCGTCCACTGGTACGCGCCGCGGTGGTACTGGAACCCCACGCGGCTGGTGAGCTCGTCGCTCTCCTTCGGACCGCGCGAGCCGAACTTGTACGGAAGCGGCTTGATCTTCTTCGTCTCGATCTCGTTTAGCAGCGGGGTGAAGATCTTCCACGCCGCGCGCAGCTCGTCGTCGCGCACGAACGCAGCCTGCTTGCCGCGCAGCACGTCCAGAATGAGGCGCGTGTAGGCGTCCGGCACCTCCGTGCCCTCGTAACGCTGCGAGTACGACAGGTCGAGCTCGCTCGAGATCGCCGTCGTGGCCAACCCGGGGCTCTTCACGTTCATCTTCATGTACACGGCCTCGTTCGGCTGCAGGCGCAGCACGAGCTCCTGGATCGGGATTTCCACGTCCGGGAACATGTGCTCGGCGCCCGGCGGTGGCTTGAACTGGATGCGGATCTCACCCTTGCGCTCGTTCAGCGCCTTGCCAGCCTTCATGATGAACGGCACGCCGTCCCAGCGCGGGTTGTTCACGCGCATCACGACGGTCGCGAACGTCGGCGTGACTGAGCCCTTGGGCACCGTCGGGTCCTCCAGGTAGCCGGGCTCGTCCTTCTCCGCGTCGCCCAAGTACTGCCCCATGACCGTGTCCGAGAGCTGGATCGGCTGGATGCAGTTGAGCACCTTCACCTTCTCATCGCGAATGTAGTTGGAGTAGTCCTTGCCCGAGGCCAGCACGGGCGGCTCCATCGCGACGAGTGAGAGCACCTGCAGCAGGTGGTTCTGCATCACGTCGCGGATGATACCGTAGCTGTCGAAGTAGCCGCCGCGGCCCTGCGTGCCGATGTCCTCCTTGAACGTGATCACGACGCTCTTGATGTAGTTGCGGTTCCAGATCGGCTCGAAGATCGCGTTCGCGAAGCGCAGCACGAGTAGGTTCTGCACCATCTCCTTGCCGAGGTAGTGGTCGATGCGGTAGATCTCGTCCTCGCTGTAGAGCGCACCCATGTCGCGCGACAACTCGTTGAACGAGTCGAGGTCGTGGCCGAACGGCTTCTCGACGATCAGGCGGTTCCAGCCGCGCGTGGAGAGCGCCGCCTTCTTGATCGACGTACCGATGGGCACAAAGACGCTCGGCGGGATCGCGAAGTAGAACAGGCGGTTGTGCTCGCGCAAGTTGAGCGCGTCCTCAAGCTGCACCATCTCGTGGCTCACGGCAGCGACATCGTCGGCCGACTCGTACTTGCCGTGGCGGTAGAGGCACTTGCTCAGGAACGCCTCCTTCTTAGCGGCGTGCTCCTCGGTCTTGGTCTTGATGAAGGGCGATAGCTGCTTGCGGAAGTCCTCCTCGCTCTTGTCGCTGCGCGCGTAGCCGACGATGATGACGTGCTCGGGGAGGTACCCGGCGACGTAGAGGTCGAAAAGCGACGGGTACGTCTTCTTCTTGGCGAGGTCGCCGGACGCGCCGATGACGAAGACCGTGATCGACTGGTCGAGGTACTCGCAGGCGTTGCGCTCGTCCGGGTGGAGCTCCATGCCGCTGTTGCGCTTGCTGACGCTCATGGCGAAGAGGTGGTCGTCGTCGAGGTCGAGGTCGTGTGCGTGGCGCGCGCCGTCTTTCTTAATGGGGCGCTTGCTCAGGCTCTGAAAGCGCTTGCGGAGCTGCCCGAGCTGCTGGAATGCGAACATGGCTCGCTCGTGCAGGGGGGAAAGTGAGGCGCTCCGGTTGCCCAAGCACCAGTCGAAGTCGAGTCATCATGTGTGGAGGATCGCGCTCACTAAGTGCGGGTCGGACACACGTACTTAAATAGGAGTACTTGGGTTTTGTAAGTAGAGATATGCGTGCGCAGACCGCACTTTGCGAACACTCGGAAAATGTAAGCTGTGGTGTGACACACCGGACGCGCACTTTGCGGAGGTGAAACGCACTCCTGCGCGCGGATTGGTTGCTTTTTCGAGCAGATTACGTCACCAGTTCTTTTACAACGTGTTCATGAAACTAAACGACGGTTTGATTGGATCGAGGAGCGTGAAAAACAAAAAGCACTGAACAGCAGATGCAGCGCTGCAGCAGTGGAGGCAGCACTGACTACGTTGAGGGAAGTCCAGCAATTGGCGGCGAGGGCTGGTGGCAAGCCGGCGCTTGATCGCTAGCGTCCAGCGGAGAACTTCAACGCCGGCGCCTGCCAGCCCGAAATCAAATTCGAGGATAAATATCGTGTTTACGTTAGGGATCGAATTAGAGAGGGATCTTGAGACAGGATTGGCGAATCCCGTTGCGTTCGGCATTTCACACGTGATTACTGTATGCAACAAGTCCAATCACAGAAACGTCGACAGTGAGAGGTGAAGCGACGTGTCATGGTGGACGACGAGGTCTACAGACTATAGCCTGCGCCGCCGCCGCCACTTGCCTCCAGGCGCGAGATAGACAACGCACAACATCGAGGGATCGTCTCGTTAAATAGGCTCGGCGGTCTAGGAGCTCTCGTCATCGCTCGCACGAAAGTGCTGTGTACACAGCCCCTTGCGGCGCGCCTTCTTCTCGCAGCACTCCATCGAGCAGATCTTGCCGCCGCCGTGCTTGATGCAGTACCCGTTGCCGCGGTCCTTCGACGAGCACCCGTCCTCTTTGCACAGGCGTTTGCCGCCGTGGCTGTGGCAAAGATTGTTGCGCTGCGAGACGCGCTCGCAGCCATCGATCTTGCAGAACTTGGACGCGCGGCTCCGGTGCGGACCACTCGAGGTCGCCGTCGTTGGCGCCGATGCCGAGCTCACAGAAGAGACCGGGGACACGACGCGCTCCTTGGACGGGTAGAAAGCAGACTCCGCGCTGGTCGTCTCCATCCACGACCGCTTCCTGGACAGGAACACCTTGTGCTGGCGAGAGACATCGAGAGAGCACCTTGATGTGTTACTCGGGTACTCACTGTGTGCCGGTGCCGCCGCGTTCTTCGCCATGCTCGGGCTGATGATCTTGCGGAGTGCCGGCATCGGCGTCATCTCGCGTCCAGCCGGGCTGAGGCGGTGGTCCTGTGCGTACGCGCGCTCCGAGAAGTCTGCGAGCGACTGCGCTGCCGGCGAGTACTGCGCGAACGATAATGGCGTTGGCGGGCTCTCCGGCTCGCCCTGCATCTTTTTGAGCAGTCCTTCGAGCGGCGGGAGCTTGAGCTGGTGCACATCAAAAGTGGCGGGGAGGTACGCGGCGAGCTGCTGCTGCTTGTCTTGCATGTTGTTACTGATGGTGCTGGTTTCCGCTGCAGGAAGGATTGGAGCGCTGAAGTCGCTGTTTGCTCCGTGTGTATCGTGGGGCGGATTGTCGAGTGGCGCGTGTGTTGCAGGCTGCGGCTTGCGCAGGCAGGCGCGGATGCTTGTGTTCGCGCGTGGATGATGTTGAGCAGGTTTACGGTTTGCTGGGGTGCCGCGTAAACCGCGCTGTGCCGATTATCCTGCACCGCTCGTCATGAGTGAAGCATCAGCGATGCTTGTTGTTGCTGCTGCTCGTAGCGCTTGCGACACCCGGTACCGACTGCCTTCGGGCGTGCAGCATGCCTGTAAGCATCGACGCTTGACGCAGTTTGCGCCTGTAAACTCACCGCTCTGTCGAGGTGGATGGTCATGCGTCACGGATTTGCAGCGGAAGCGCTCGCTCGCGCCAGCACACGCTGAAGGAGGTCGTTCTCCACGTTTACATCTCGGTACTTGAGCTCGCCGATGTGAACGCCTGGAGCTGTAGCGACTTGTGCGAAGATGCGATTCTGGTCATCGAATAGTCGAGGTTAGCTGAAGGTTGCTCCTGTACTTAAGAAATGATCGATGACCGAATCGAGAACAGAGCTGAGAGCTGAGAGCTGAGAGCTGAGAGCTGAGAGCTGAGAGCTGAGAGCTGAGAGCTGAGAGCTGAGAGCT
>JAASGM010000326.1:0-22837 GCA_023334215.1 Globisporangium cystogenes | reverse complement strand
ACCAGACCCACGCACGCATCACCGACGTACATGAAGGTCGAGAAGGCGGCCAGGAAACCCGAGAGCACGCCGGCGAGGCAGCTGTACGCGTTGAAGCGCGACCAGTACCACGAGAAGAAGAACGGCAGCACGAAGCCACCCGCCACCGCGATCGTCATGAAGCCCCAGATGCGGTTGATCGTGTCCACGTAGAGCGACAGCAGCAGCCCCGCGGCCATGATGAAGACCGTCGAAGCACGCGCATGCCACAGCAGCTGCCGCTCGCTCGCGTTTGGGTTCACGAGCGCGTGGTAGATGTCCACGGTCCAGTACGCCGACGAGCTGTTGATCGTCGTATCGAACGTCGTCAGTGCTGCAGCGAGCAGCGACGCGAGCACAAACCCCTTCACGCCCGCCGGCAGCATCTTGTCGATCACTACGGGCACCACGCGCTCCGGGTCGATCGAGGCGCCAGCGTTGTCGAGCGTGTACCGAATCGCCAAGACCGCGACGCCGCCGCTGAACGCCCAGCGCAGCGCGAGCAGCATCACCGCGAGGAACGTCTGCGAGCGCACCTCTCTCTCGGACTTGGTCGCGAGCACACTCTGGAGCCCGGAGCCGCCGGGGCCGGACGCCGAGCGCATCGTCTGGAGCAACAGGTACGTGCCCAGGACGAGCCCGAACGAGTTGTACATCGAGTACGCCGCGTCGTCCGGGAGGTTCAGGTGCGAAGGAGGCAGTGCCGACAGCCACGCGCTCTTCGAGTACATGATCTTGATCAGCGACGGCGCCACGCCGTGGTGCGCGGACTTTGCCGGCACGAAGACCGGGAACTGCTCCGGCAAGCTCGTGGCCAAGCCCATCGCCGCCACGATCAGGAACGATGCGAAGATGAACACGCTCTGGTACACGTCCGTGAACACGACAGTCGTGAACCCGGACGCGACGGTGTAGAGGATCGCGATGATCATGAGAAAGAGCGCGGCCCAGAACTCGGACGGAAGCCCGAGCCACTGCGGCACGTCCACAAACTCCGTGAAGAACTTGCCTGGCGCACGCACGGGGAGCAAGCGCCGTTGACGGGGCAATGAGCGCGTCAGAAGGATGCCAGTGGACGGGGGATCGCCCCTCCGGACAAGCTCACGTACCTCCGCCGACTGCGAAGTACGTGACAGCCAGTATGCCAGTCGTCATCGACGTGAACGCGATCGTCGTACGCAGCAGGATGCCGTCGCGACGATCTCCGAAGCGGAACTTGATCCTGCAGACCGAAGAGCGTCGTGAGCATGCGTGTGTGTGGATCAGGAGAGACGCTCGCGAGAGTCGAGCACGCACCATTCACCGCGGGTCTTGACAGGGCAGCGCCGCGACAGCTTCCCAGTGTACGCGAGCTGGAACGCCAAGAAGAGGCAGAGCCCGCCGCGGATCTCGATGTACATCCCCTTGACGCCGAGCGCGTAGACGAGCGCCGTGTTGATCATCGTGCCGGAGATGTCGATGTACGAGCTCACGTCCGCGATGCCGAGCGCCCACCATGGGATGCGCCGTCCGCCGAGATAGTACTCCTCCAGCACCTGCTCATTTGCGGCTGGCGCGCGCGGGTCCCTGCCGTCGCGTCGGTGCTGGTGCTTGGACTGGCGTTGCTGCTCTTGCTCGCGACGGAGGCGAGCCTGTTCGCGCTCGCGGCGCTCCTTCGCTGTGAAGTAGAAGCCCACGACGAGCACCGAGAGCGTGTAGAGCGCGCACAGCGTGAGGTCGAGCGAGCCGAGTCCCGTGACGACGGAGCTCGAGGCGCCGCCGCCGCTGCCCGGGAGGCTGCGACCCATGTCGAGGAGATCCATTGGGGGGACTTCTTTTCTTGTTTGACTAGCAAGTGTGGACCACCCGAGATGTCCTGGCTCTTCGCACCGAGCACTCTGAGACGCGCGCGCACTTGATGTTTGTGAGTGGACGCACGCTGATTTTGCTCCTTGGTGACGCACGTCCGCTCCCGTCCGCTCATGTTGGACTGTGCTGTTGCAGCGCTGCGCAGCCGCTGAGAAGGAGATCCCCTGGGTCTCTGCCGCTGCGCTCGTTCTGTTCTCGCCCCACAACGTCGGCTTCTTGTGCGTGTGTGTTGCAGCCAGCGCCATTCTCGTCGCCGTCGTTGTGAGCTCTCCAGAGCGTGTTCTCGCGCTTGCTCCAGCACTGGCGCTCAAATTACACTTTCCACCGTCACCACCACCTGCACCACCAGCAGCAGCCCAGCTGGACTCACCCTCCGTCAAGCAGAGCTCGCAGAGCTGCAACTACAGATCGCAAACAGCTCACAGCTCACCGCACGCACGCTCACACATCGACACTATCAATCGCTCGAACGGCGAGCCAGTTGAGTGTGAGCGCTGCCTGCACAAAAGCTCTCGCTCTCGCCATCGATCACGACGAGCGTGACGACAACGACGACGTCAAGATCAGAAGACCCCTCGATAGTGAACGCTCTGGTACTGTATACTGTATCTCGCGAGTCGGCTCGAAATCGTGGAAGGCAACGACCACCTTTTTTCTCGCTCGGTCGCGAAGCGAACATGGCGCTCGCGCGATGCCTCGTGGACTGGCTGCTGGATTCCACCACTGACAACGTCTTTCACCTACCAACAGTATGACAAGCATGTCTGCTGGAAACCGGATGGATCCGCTGGTATATATAGCGGCAACACGATGGCCGATCGGATCGGGATCGATGGCCTCCCTTCCTTCCATCTTGAGGTACCGAACGGCCCAAGCTCGTGTCCATGCATCAAACTCCTGTTGAATGCCGATGGCCGCTGACGGGTCGGGGTCGTGGAGAAGAAGGAGAAGCGGTGGTGTGTGTATAGTTAATGAAGTGTACGGCGAGGAGGAAGGCTCCCGAGCCCTTTCCTCCTTCTACGGTCGGGTCGCGTGCGGAGTGTCGATAGACATGCGTGTGTATGGGATCGTCTCGCGAGTCGGTCGCCGCGCGCCGGCGGCGCTGTCGGTCTCGCGCATAAATTACGGGGCCAAAACTGGGTGCTCTGCTGCTCGCTCGCCGCAAGCACGCGTCGCGCGGCTCAGACGTAGTTGGTCGGGATCATGCGCGGCCGGCGTGAGTACACGGTCGAGCACGGGCGCTCGAGCAGCGCCTGCTCGGCGTCGCGCTTCCGTGGCTTCTCCTCGCGCTCGTTCGCCGCGAGGTCCTCCAAAAACGTGCGCCGCCGCGACCCGAGGATGATACTCGTCTCGCGCGCGTACCGCTCGATCATCACGTCTTCGACGCCGGCGCCTTGCAGCAGGCGCTTGCGCTGGTCGGGCGAGAAGCGGCGCACGCCCTCGCTGCGCTCCGCCATCTCGCCCACGCGCGTCGTCCACGTGAACTCTGGTGCGGCCGCGAGCCCGATCGACGCGCCGCCTTTGCTCGGCACGGCGCTGCCGCCAAGCCCGACGCCGAACTCGTGGATCGTGATCGTCGACCAGCGCACGCGCTTCATGCGCTGCTTCGCGCGCCGCGGCGCTGCCAACGCACTGCGCACGAGCTCCGCGGCGGGTGATTCTGCGCCGAGCGCATCGTCGTCGTCGTCATCGTCGTCGGAGCTCTCGGAGCTGGCGTCACTCTCGGAGCTGTCGTCACTCTCAGAGCTGGGAGCGCGGCGCCGGCGCTTCTCAGCGAGCTGCACCCGCACGCGCTCGTCGTTCGCAGCGGCACGTGGGAGGGTGACGCGCCGCCGGCTACGGCAGCTGCCTGAGGCGGAGCTGTGGGGACTCATGGCGGTCGCTGCGGCTGCTGGCTGTGGTTGCTGCTTGCGCGGTTCTCGTTTGCTCGGCGGACGACTGAGCTCGCCGATCGCAGCAGCAGCAGCAACGAAGTCGTCGACACGGGCGGACGGACAGCTTTAGCCCTCCGAGGTTCAGCCACGCTGCTGCGACCTGCGCACACTTAGCGTTTGACAGTGGACCCGCTCGTCCGCCGTGCAGCCATTCGCAGAGCCGAAAAAATGGCGATTACAGAACCAAGCGGATCCACTCTTCGAGAGCGTAAGCGGACAGTCAAATGTTTGAAAGTGACATAGACTGTATTCGTAATTTTCTATGACATTCTGATTGGCCAGCAGCTCACATACGAATACATATATATTTCCAGTCACTGATAGCTGCTCGTTTTTTGTCCGCACGCTCCACAATCGAACCACATCGTGCAACATTGCTATCACCTTCAGGCGACATTGCTTTCCAATGAATGAAGCTTCTCTGGTGTTGTTCAAGAATTTCCATCGTGCAACATTGTAAGGTTCACGCACCTTCAAAGCGTAAGTGCGAACGCGTTTTGCAAATCAGATACCTGTATTTCCCAAAGATCTACTGTTCGACTTTTTAAGTGGAACCCTTCAGATTGCAATATCAGCATGGCGCTAGCGTTTGGAACTCCCACCACCTTTCACCTTGAAGCAATCAAGTCATTCCAGTCGATCGTCGCTGCATCACATCGCTAAGAGCGACATCAGCTATGCGAGGGCGGCGTGCTGAAGCATGTAGAACTAGAACACAAGCAGACAAGCAGACGCAAACAAACCTCTCTACAAAGGGGTAACCGATCAACGTACAGGACGGAGAAGCTGCCGGTTCACGAAACAATCGAACTGAGCGAGTGGATGAGAACACACGCGAGCACCGATTCGCTTCGATGCAATCATCCGGCTTCTGTCCGATCTGAAGGCATCCGTCCTTCGTGCTCCACAGTACCTCTTCTCTTCTCAGTTGCGATCGCATAAACGAAACCCTACAGCAAGTAGTTTGTTGTGTCTTGTGTGTCAATATATTCCCATCGCCTTCGAGATGTAACCTTGTTCGAGTATTTCTTGGAACCAAGAAGTACTGAAATGGAGTATATATATTTGTATGTGAGTTGCTGACAAATGACTCAAATATACATTTTAACAAGGATTCTCTGAGTCAAGGACACCAAATTTCGTAGGTCACCTCAAAAACATGAAATCCGCTACAGCGATCTAGTCGATGAAGGTTGCATGGATGGAAAGCCCTGCGTCTTGCGGATTTACTAGCACCAAGCATGTGTTGATTGGAAGGATACAGATCAAGTTATGGTGCTTCTTGTGTGTCGACCTATTAAAATTTGCTGGATAAAAAGGCGACAATTACATGCCTTAAAAAAAACTGGTATATTGTCCAAAATTGACAGACAATGGCGTTATAGCAAAGTGTCTTTTGGGTAGATACAGGCATTCAGGCACTAAAGCGAGAGACAAGTTCATTCGGGATGACATCTTTCGGATATTGTCCTATCCTTGCTCTCGAACACAAGTTGTGAATGACCGCTTGCTTTCCATGCGGCAAGATGTGGTCTTGCCGCATCGCGAATTGGACGGTAGATCTCTGCGCGTTGGCGTTGCGATGCCGTACGGGAGCTTCCGATGCTCGCACGAGCTCTCGATCCGCGCTGCCACGAGGTGCGCGTCGTCCTGGGCGTTAAGACTGCAGTCACGAAGTGGTGAGGTCCAAAACCCTCACAGACAAACCTCTGCCAACTAGACCATCTTGCTGCCGACCTAAGGATGCGGTGAAGCAAAGAGCACCTCACGCTAGCTGAGATCAAAGCATAGATCTCCAAAGAGCAGAACATTATCACCACAACCTCGGAATTCTCCCATGTGTACCCCCAAACAGCGAGTTAGTGTCGACGTGTATCCTGTTGCCATCCAAACATGTTCAGTATTCCAAGACGACGGGTTGAGGAACGCAACCGTCAATTTACACGTTTGTTCGCGAAAAGGTCAAGCCGATCAAGTCGGCTTGTTTATCTCCACGGATGATGATGTACATCATGATGGCGAAACTGGAATGTTGGGTTTATCTCGTTACCGATATATGCTGTGTATCTAAGGACTGCACACAGGCACTACAAGCAATCGAAGGCGCCCAGCGGGGTGTAAATTCCGAGGCGATGCCAACTCACTCGTTGTCAGCACCCTAAAAGAAACACTGCGACGAACTCTCACCTTTACTTGAACTTCACGGACACGTAATTACAGCATCGTACACAGGCTGACGTGAAAATCTGCATCAGACCAATGAACGAATACTTGTACGAAAAGTGGTGGGTAGTATATGGGAGAGTGCGCGTGCGGTGCGTGCCGATCCCTAGGTGAAGGCTCTCTCTTTGCTAGCACCCTGACTCGCTCTCATGCTGCTGAGATGACGAACGATCGTTTGGTGTGTAACAACGCCAGTGAACGAGCTGACTGGTATTATGCCCAGGAGCTCCGGATTTGATTCTGCGATTGAGATCTTTCAAAGATGGTTCCAGCTTCCATGACCAAGTTGTCGGCACAATTCTGATTTGCGAGCAACTCAACTCAAATACAAATATATAATATATATACTCTATTTGTATGTGAGTTGCTGACAAATGACTCAAATAAACATATTAAATTTATGTAACAAAATGTATATTTTAGTCACTGCTCGTTTTTTGTAAATTTATGTAACTAAATTTAGTAGTTATTTGAGTCACGGAAGCTGCTGGTTTTTTGTACGCACATCCACAATCGAACCACATCGTGCAACATTGCATTCACCTTCAGGCGACATAATCTGTCGAACCTGGCACGCACATGCCGCGCCACTACCTGATGTTGCGCATGGCGTCCGCGCGCGACCTCACGGACGCAGCCGCGTGGGGGCCGCCGCGGTCGCGCTACTACTCGACGCCCGCGGACCTGCGCGACGACCACAGCGACAGCGGCGACGCGACGCCGCTGCCTCGCCTCAGCGTCGCCAGCAACCGCCTGCCGAACCTGCGACGAGCTGCGTCCGCCGCCGTGCGCAGCGCCGACGACGTGGCGTCGCTCTCGGCGGCCTGGCGCGCGCGCGCGTGGCGGCCGCTGGTGCGCGTGGACCGCATGGCGCGTGACGCTGGCAGCGTGCAGGCGCACGAGCAGCTGAGCGAGGAGCGCGACGAGAGCGACGCGATGGCAGCGCACGAGCAGGCGGAGGCGGCGCTGGAAGACGACGCCGCCCGGCCGCGACTGGCGAAAGAGACGCTGTTCGCGCTCGCGGCGGTCGTGGTGCTGCTCACGTCCGGCGGGCTCATCCTGGGCTTCGGGCCGGTGTACGCGGCGCTCGTGCGCGAGGGACAGTGGGCGGAACTCTGCCACGACACCGCGAGCTCTGCCCCGCAGTCGCCGCCGCCGTGCGCGCGGCAGGAGATCCACCTGCAGTACGTCTTCTCGACCAGCTTCCTGTGCCTCAGCGCCGCGAACGCGTGCTTCGGCGTCGTGCTGGACGTGTTCGGCCCCCGGCTCACGGCGGTGCTCGGGCTCGCGCTCTCGGTCGCGGGCAACCTGGCGCTCTCGCTCGGCGACTCGAGCGCGGGCACCGGCGCGTGGATCATCGGCGGCTACGCGATGGTCGGCGCCGGTGGCATGGGCGCGTACCTGGCGGCCTTCCAGCTGCTCCAGCTCTACCGCGCGCAGGGCTTCGTGTGCAGCACGCTCTCGAGCCTCTTCAACTGCTCCGGGTACATCTACATGGCGCTCGAGGTCGACGCGGTGACGCGCCCGGTCTTCTTCCAGGTCTACGGGTACGTCTGATGCTGTGTGGGGTACACTGCGCTGCCTCACTGACGTGTTCGCTGTCTCCGTGCGCCTGGGCTGGGCTGCCGCGTGTCCTCGGTGCGCCAGCGCGGTCGTGGCGGCCTGCATGGCGACGTGCTTCTTCGTGTTCCCGACCAACTGCATCACGCGGCCGGCCGACTCGCTCGCGATCCCGTGCCTGCGCCTCGAGACGCCGCGCGTCAACGTCCGTGGAGCAGCTCGTGCAGTGTGTCCACTTGGATCCTCGCGCGGCTCACGCGGCCTGTCTGCCTGCCTGCTTGCGCGTGTGTGTGTGTGTTGTGTGTGGATCTGCAGACTCCGATCGGCCTCGCGGACGGCATGAAGGAGCAGCTCAAGCGAGGGGACCTGTGGTACTTCGCCGTGTTCTTCGGCTGGATCTCGCTCATCTTCGCGTTCGCCGGCGGCGCGATCCCGAGCATGCTCGCGAGCCTCGCGGGCGACGACACGAGCGCCGCGTCCGCGTACACGAGCATCCTGTACCCGGTCATCGTGAACGGCACGTTCGTGTACTCGCCGCTCATCGGCTACGTGATCGACCGCTACGGCTTCAAGGCGATCTTCTTCGCGTGCCTCGCGCTCGTGCAGATCTTCATCACGCTCCTGCTCGTGCCGTCGCTCCGCGTGCAGCTCCTCATGTTCGTCGTCTTCTCGATGGCGCAAGCGTGTCTCTACGCGCTCCAGTTCGCCTACATCAGTGCGTGTTGTGGTGGTTGCCGGCGCGTCGACCGTGTGCTGACTGCTGACTAACTGCTGGTGCTGGTGCTGGTGCTCAGTGATGTGCTTCCCAGCGGAGCTGAATGGCACGCTCCAGGCGTTCCTGGCGACCGTGTCGTTCGCCTTCGGGCTCCTCAACTACCTGCTCAACCCGTGGGCACAGACGAACCTGCACGGGGACTACACCATGGTGCTCATGGTGCTCGCGCTCCCGACGCTGCTGCTCTACGTCTTTATCGACGTCGTGCACGGCTGCGAGGACAAGATCGTCGTGGACGCCGCCGACGACGGCGACGAGCTCCCCCACGCGGCGCTCAACGAGATGTCGAAGCTAATATGATGGCGGTGACGCCCCCGCGTGTGTCCGCGTTCGCAGAGTGCGTCAAGGAGGGGAGCAGCTGACCTGTTGACGCGCTTGAACTTGTGTGAGAGCAGGACGAGCGCTAGTCAAAGTCTGCGCTGTACTCGGCGCCGTCCGGTTCTGTGGCGCTCGGTCAGCTGCTGGCTGACGAGGACTCGCGCGCTCGCAGCTGCTCGCCGGACTCGGCACGCGACGACGACGCGGACGACGAGAGCGACGACAGGAAGCCGTCGTCTCCGTAGTCGTCGTCCGCTCGCTCGTCTGGCGGCGCAGCAGACGCGCTGCTCGGCTTCGTAGTCGCGAGCGCGTCATCGCCCGTGTCGGCGTCATCACCAGTGCCGGCGTCGTCGGCAGAGTCGTCGACAGTGGCTGCAGCAGCGGTCGGTCGGAAGATCGTGTGCGGGAAGAGCTGGTACACGAACGCGAGGAACTCGGCTCGGCTCCAGCACCCGTCGCGGTCTGCGTCGAACGCCCGCGTGAGCGCCGCGACCTCGTCGAGCTGGAAGCGGAGGCCGAAGGACGCGAAGCCCCCGCGGATCTCGCGCTGCGCCAGGACGCCGTTGCTGTCCGCGTCGAAGCGGCCGTAGAGCGCCAGCGCGAAGTCCGGGCCCGCTCGCTCCGCCTCGTGGCGCCAGCACTCGGTGACGACGCACACGAGCGCCTCGAGGTCGCGCGGCGGGAACGTCCAGAGCCGCAGCTCCGACGTCGTGACCCAGCCGCTGCGGTCGCTGTCGAGCCGCTTCACGGCTTCGTCGACGGCGAGCGGAGGCAGGCTGGTCGCGCCGAGCTTCGCTCGCAGCGCAGCCTTGAAGACCCCGACGCGCACCTTCATCTGCGGCTGGAGGGCTCCGTTTGCTGCTGCGGCTGTCGATGGCAGGGGCAGCGCGCCGGAGAGGCCGTGGAGCCACGTCACCAGAGCGCCTTCGTCTCCCAGCGCCGCCTGCAGCGCCGAACGCACACCGCCGACCATGGCGACGAGCTCCGGCGGCTGCGACGGCGCGAGGAACTCGACCCACTCGTCACACGTGATGACCCCGTTGCGGTCGACGTCGATGGCGTCGCTGACTGCAGTCGCCAGGCGCGACGGCGCGAACTCAGCGTCTTCGCCGCCTCCCGTCGACAACCGCGCGAGGTCCCTGGAGGCGAGGAAGCGCGCGATCTCGTCTCTCGTGACCTTGTTGCTGTCGTTGCGGTCGATCTCGCGGAACACCTGGAGCACCGCTGGCTGCCACTCCGACGCCACTACAGCAGCGGCGTCGACACCCGCGAGCTGGAGGAGAAGGCGCCGCACGCGACTCGCGGCGGCGCTCGCCCCCTCTACTCGCGTGGCCGCGTCCGCATCGGTTGGCGACGCGGCCTCCGTCTCCGCGGGCTCGGACGCGGTGCGCAGCCGCAGCCAGCGCAGCAGCTCGTCGAACGAGACCGCGCGATCGCCGTCCCTGTCGAGCTGCATCACGAGCCGCGCGAGCTGCGCGGGCTTCGCGCCAAGCTGCAGCGCCGAGAGCGTCTTCGTGAACGCCGCGACGGAGCACGTGCGGTGCGACGCGGAAGGGAACGCGCGGCGGAACACGAGCTGCACCGCGTCGTCAATGCTCTCGGTCTGCTGCCGAGCCGCCCGCACGCGCTGAAGCACCAGGTCTCGGAGACGCGAGCCCACGAGCCCGAGGCTCTCGTCTCCAGCTCGAGCGAGCGCGAACGAGATGAAGTCGGCGATGCTGATCCGGTCGTCGCCGTCACCGTCGCAGCCGAAGCAGTCGCGGAACAGCGCGAGGTTCTCGTCCGAGAGCTCCAGACCGATCGCTCGGACGCACGACGCGAGCTCCGACGCGTCCAGCTCGCCGTTGCCGTCGGCATCGAACTCGTCGAAGACGAACGCGAGCGCATCGCGGAACGCGCGGTAGTCGGAAGCCGGCGTCCCGCGCGCCTCCAAGTGCAGCGCGGCGGCGTCGAGGAGCTTGCGCCGCAGCATCGCGACAGCCTGCGCGACGATCGCGATGGGATCGGCCGCCTCGTCACCGTTGTCGCTGTCGTCGTGCTTGGCGTCGGCTTCAGCTCGCAGTCGGGCGTTCGACGGGCCAGAGGACTGCGCTTCGTGCTCTTCGTCCTCCCCGCGACCGCAGCGCTCGACGAGAATGGAGCTTCCTGCTCCGAGTGGCGCCTTCGTGCACCGCAGGAGGTCGAAGCCCTGGACGAACTGAGCGAAGCTCACGAGCAGCGGCTGCGACGGCGCCGAACACTTCGCCCGCACGAGCGCGATCAGCCTGCACGCGAGCAGCCAAGCGCGTCAGTTCTCCCCGAGCGTCGAACGACAGGCGCCATGACCCACGAGCGCTCACATCCGCGTCAGTTTCCGGTCGATGCGCACCCCGAACGCCCGCACACCGGCGCGGAGCTCCGCGCGGTCGAGTACGCCGTCCTGCCGCGCGTCCAGCTGCGCGAACACCGCCTCGAACGCCTTCGCTCCGCCGCCGCCTTCGTCTGCGGCGGTCGACGGCGTTCGCGCGAGGGCGAAGACGCGGCGCAGCTTCCGCCAGGTCGCCACGAGCGCACTCACGTCCTGCGTCACCGGCGACCCCACGCTCTCTCCGCGATCGAGCGGGGCCTCTGCGACGAACTGCTGCTGCTGCTGCTCATGGAGCAGAAGCGCACGCATCTCCAGCTCGCTCTCCGCCATGCGGCTCCGCTCCAGAGCCGCGAGGTGACGCGCCAGCAGCGCCGGGTACGCTCGCCACCTCGCGTGGCCTCGCACGCGCGCCTGGATCCGGATCGCAGCCTCGCGCTCGTTCGCGAGCTGCTGTTGCTCGCGGGCAGCGCGCACCCGGCGAACGAAGCGCTGGATCGTGTTCGCCGCGCGCTGTCGCCCCCGCTCGAGCAGCGCCGAGAGCCGCTGGCGCTGAAGCTCCGCTGCTCGCCGCTCCTCTGCGAGTTGCTCGAGCCGCGTCTTCTCCTCGGCGATGCGCAGCGCCTTGGAGCCCTCCTTGTCGCGCTTGCGCTCGCGCTCGCGCTCCTCCCACGTCAGGAGGAACGCGGGCTTCAGCGCCGTGACGGGCGACGGAGGAGGAGACTCTGGCGCGTCGGGGGCCACGTCGTCGACTGGAAGCTGCGCGCTGGAGCGCCGAGGACTCGCGAGCGGCGAGTTGACGCGCGCTGGTGCACCCGACTTGTCCACGATGCTCCGGTACGTTGAGAGCAGCAAGTCGAGCTCGTCGCGCTCGTTCCTGAGGCGGTCGCGCTGCCGCTTCTGCGCGCCAACGCGTGCGAAGCTCAGGACCGGAAGCGGGAGACTCGAGAGGAAGAGCGCAGGACGCAGGACGCACCAGGTGCGATCGCGACTGCCGGAGGCGGCGGCGAGTGGCCGCGAGCATGCGGAACTGGTCGCTGTACTCGTCGCTGCGAGCCGCGAGGGTGTCGACGCAGTGGTCGAGGTACTGCGCCGAGAGCTGCGCGAGCTGAAAGGCCGCGAGGTAGGCGTCGTGGACGTGGAGGCCGTCGTCCTCGTGCAGCTCGCGCACCACGTCGCCGTACAGCACCTGGCGCTTGAAGGAGCTCAAGCGGTCCACGTCTGCCTGCGGATCGCACACACACACACACACAGAGCACGTCAGTCGAGTGAGGCGGCTGCGCTTGCCGAACAGGTCGAGCGCTCGGCGACTCGCACGTGGAAGAAGATGTGGCGCAGGCTTGTGGTGACGACAGCGGACCACTCGATCGCCTCGAACGGCCGGGTGAACGCGAACGCCGGGTCGGCGATGCGCTGCTGCTGCTGCTGCGTCGGCTCGCTCGAGCTCCGGAGCCCCTCGGTGACGACCTCGCGCGCGATCTTCTGGCGGATCGCGAACGCTCTCGGGTCGCTGGCGAAGCGCACGTCGAGCTGCACGCTCAGCTGCATGCGCTGCGCTGCTGCACCGCCAGTGCTGTGCACGTCGCTCGACGGCGGCAGTAGCGGGTGCCACGCCGGCAGCGCTCGAAGCACGGTCCCTGCTGCTGAACTCGGATCATCGCCGCCTTGCTGGTGCTCACTGAGGAGCTGGCGCCGCAGGCTCTTGATCGCGACGGTCACTGCGCCGAGGAACCCGTCGACACCGTTCGGGAAGCGGTTCCAGATCTGCACCTCGACGTACCGCAGCGCTGGGGGCAGCGCGAACGCCGTGGGGTCTCCGTCGTCTTTCAGGCTGCTGCCCGTCGACGCTGAGCTGCGGTCGTCCCAGAGCGCCGTGTACCTGCCGCTGGGCTCTCGCCGCCGCCGCCACGCAGCACTCGCGCTGCTGTCGAGACGCACTACGTTGTCCGCGCGGCTCTCGGATCGGCGCTTGCTGCGCGCTGGCAGGCGGAAGAGCACGCGGGCGAACGGCTGCTCGTGCGAGGCCGCGAGTCCGGCGACCGCGAGCACCCGGAGCTGCGTGCCGACCCACGTCGCCGCCAAGCAGCGAGCGCCGCTGGCATCGGCTTCATGGGGGATCCGGTCCCCGGACACGGGACCGTCCGAGTCGCACATGGCGCGCAGCCTCTCGGCGTCTCAGTCGACTGCCCGATCGAACGGTCGGGTGTCGGCGCTTCGACCCACTGCGCGTCCACTCGATGGCGGAGCGGTCGTCGTGAGCGTCCTCCATGCGCCGCTCCACCCGACCGCAGAGCTGCGATGCGACTTCGGCGTCGCCGCTTCCGCCTCCTCCACCGCCGCACCAGCAGCGACGGCGCGTGAGCAGCGCGATGGCGACTGCTGCGGCCGCCTCGGGGCTGCCGCAGCGAGGAGCGTTCAGTTCGCACCTGCTGCTCGACTCGCCTGGGTCGCTGCGCAGCGCGTCGCTACCTCCGCCGCTCTCGCCGTCTGCTCCGTCGTCGCCGCGCTCCGGAGGCTACGAGTACTCGCCTGTAGCTGTGGTCGTCGAGCGAGCACCGGCGAAGCCGCCGTCGTCGCCGTCGCGACGCGTGTCGGCTCCGAGCCGGATCCCGCTGTCATCACAGCCGCACGCTTGGCCGCACGTGCGCAGCAGCGCGGCTGTCGCGCCACTGCAGCGCACATCTGCTGTCGGCAGCACCGCTGTGGCTCCGGCGCCGAGCTCTCCGCCGTCGCTCGGCCGGGCGATCAAGCGCGGGAGCGTGAGCTGCTCGGTGCTCGGCGTGGACGCTCCCGCCGCCAGCGGCATCCGCGGCACCAGCAGCCTCGCGTTCCACCACGACGACACCCAGAGCTTCCAGGACAGCCCCGCGTCCGGACGCACGCCGTCAACAGGAGACGCCGCGGTGGCGCTGAGTGTGCACCCGATCGAGACGCTGGCGAAGAAGCTGCGGCAGCAGGCGCAGGAGCTCACGAGCGTGTACGAGCAGCTCGAAAGGAAGACCCAGGAGGTGGCGGACCGAGACGCGCAGCTGCTGGCGCTCCGGCTGCAGCTCGAGAAGCTCCGCGGCGCCAAGCGGGTGCTGAGCGCCGCGACCGCAGGCAGCAGCGCCAAGCGCCAGAGCGCCGGCACCGCCAAGACGCTCGCTGGCGTCGCCGGCGGTGGGGCGGCACCAGCCGCCAAGACGAAGGCGGCGCTGACGAGCGAGGTCGAGACGCTCCAGCGCCAGGTCGTGGAGCTCGAGCGCGAGCGGAGCCGCTTCGAGAGCGCGACGACGCGCGTCAAGGACGCGATCGCCGCGCTCACGCAGCGCCAGGCGGGTGCGCGCGACAGCGCCGACGGCGACGGCGACGATGACGACGCGGCTCCGAGCGAGCAGCAGCTCTACATCCGCGTGCTGGAGGCAGCGGTGCACCTGAAGGCGTTCGAGCTCCGCGTCACCGGCCACGAGGAGCTGCTCGTGGTGCTCGCGGAGCTGCGCCACACGATCTACCAGCAGGAGCGCGACGTCGCCGACAAGCAGCAGCAGCTCGCGGCGCTCGAGCAGCAGCACTGCGAGCAGACCGCGCGACACCTCGCGCTGGAGCAGCAGCTCGACGCCAAGGCCACGCGCCGCGAGCTCGAGCTCCACGAGCTGCGTCAGGAGCGCGCGGCGCTGGCGGCGCAGCTCGCGCAGGCGCAGCGGCAGCTCGAGAAGGAGCGCGAGCAGCGCCAGCGCCTGCAGACGACCGCCGACGAGAGCCACGAGTGGCTCGCGCGCCTGAACGAGCAGCTCACGAGCGCCGCGCAGCTCAAGACGCTCGCGGAGACCAAGAGCGAGACGCTCGCGCGGTCGCTCGACGAGCTGCGCGGCGCCGCGGAGCGTGCGACCAGCAGCTGCGAGCGCGAGCAGCTCGACGCGCGCCGCCTGCGCGAGGACGCTGGCCGGACGCAGGCGCAGCTCGAAGAGGCCAAGGCGCTCCAGGACGAGCTGCTCCGCTCGGTCGACAGCTACGCGAGCGCCGCCGAGGCCGCCGCGCGTGAGAGCGCGCGCCTGCATGGACAGCTCGCGGCGGTGCGCGACGAGGCGCGCAGCAGCCGAGAGGCGTTGGAGTCGGCGGCTGCCGAGCACGCGAGCGACGCAGCGAAGACGCAGGCGGCGCTCGAGACGACGCGCTTGCAGCTGAGCGAGGCGCAGTCGCAACTCGACGGTGCGGCGCAGCGGGTGGCGGTGCTGGAGCGCCAGGCAGCGGCGGCGATCGCGGAGCAGACGGCGGCCTTCGAAGCGCAAGAGCGCAAGCTGGCGGCGAGCGAGCAGCAGCGCGGCGCGATCCACGAGAGCTTGCAGGAGCTCGGCGCCGGCCTCGAGGCGGCGGCCGCGCTCGTGCGCCAGCAGACGGAGGGCGAGCAGCTCGCGCAGTGCGCTCGCGCGCTCGACCAGCTACTACAGCCCGAGCCGAGCGCGTGGTCGACGCACCTGCCGCCGCTGCGCGGCTTCCTCTGCCAGGTGCGCGACGCGACGGCCGCCGCTGTCGACGAGCTCGACGAGCTTCGAGCCTCGTGGGGACGAGAGCGCGCGGACCTGCACGGCGCTTGCGACGAGCTGCACGCGGCCGCGCGCCTGTGTCGCGAGGAGATGCGGCAGGCGCACGGGGCGCTCGTCCGCGCGCAGACGCGGCTCGCAGAGGTGCGTCCCCTGCTGCGCTTCTTGCAGGTGTCGCGGTCGGCTGCGTGCTGACGCCGACGTCGCAGGAGTCGAGGGAGCTGGCGGCCAGCAGACTGGAGACCGCGCAGCTCCGGTGCACGAGCGAGGAGCTGGCGCAGGAGCGCGAGACGCTCCGCGCGCTCGAGCAGCAGGCAGCGACGCAGCAGCAGGTGATCGAGACGCAGGGCGGGCGACTTGAGGCGGCAGCCCGCGAGCTGCAGCGCGCCGAGGCGAGCGAGCGGACGCTGGCGGCGGCGCTGGAGGAGCAGACCGAGCAGCTCCGAGCCGCGACGAGTGAGCGGAGCGAGCTGCAGCAGCGGACGCAGCGCCTCGCGCTGGTCGAAGACGCGCTCGAGCGCGCCGTGGCGCTGGCCGAGCGCCAGCACCGCCAGCTGCAGCGCGTACGTCGACGACCATGCGCTGGAAATGTGGCTGCGGAGGGTGACGCGGTCGTGTGCGTGTGTCGCCTGCAGCTGAGAGAGAAGCTGGCGGCGCTCGAGCGTTTGCGCGCCGAGCAGCACGAGCGCCTCGAGGCGCTGCGCGCGCAGGAGCAGGCGGTGGCCGAGCGCGTCCGGTCGCTCTTCCGACGCGCCGTCGAGAGCCTGCGAGCCCACGGGCCGAGCGGCGGCAGCGCGGGGGCTCGCGAGCGCTTCGAGACGTTCGAGTGCGAGGCGCAGCGCGGCGACGTCGCGCGCCTGGCGCAGCTGCTGCCGGCGCTGCTCGAGGACGTCGTCGCGGCTGAGAGCGGCGCGCGTCCTACTGGCCTCGTCTCAGCTGCCGTGTCGGCCTCGTCGGCGTCGGCATCGAAGAGCGACAACCAGCGACCAGCGGCGACGCCACGGAAGACGCTGACGAAGCCGCTCGACGGAGTCGCAGCCGCCGACGCCGCTTGCTTCCAGGAGCAGCTGGCGCTCATCCGCGAGGCGTTCGCCGCCTTCCGGTAGCTGCTGTCAGTTGGTTGCCTTTCTAAGTTGACTCAGGTGATCAGTTGAAGCGACGGTTACACGCGTGCGAATCTGCCGGTCGGCCACGTCACAACGCGAGTTGCTTCTTGCAGTCGCGCTCTCCGCCAGTCGCGGGAGGTCGAAGCCAAGCAAACGCCACCTGCAGCAGCTGCAGCAACCAAAGGAGGCGGTTGGTTACTCGCGCACTCCGCGCGCGCTGCTTCCCCACCAAGCGCCTTCTGGCGGCGGCGGCAGCGGCGGCGCTGGCAGCTGGCGCCAACATCCAGCGACCAGCGACCAGCAGCTCCGCCTCCCTTCCTTCAGTCCAACTTCTGCTCACTTGTGCTCTCGCATCGCTGCCATCAGCCGCTTCGACCCCATGGCGCCGCCTCCGACGCTCCTTCTGCTCCCGTTGCTGCTGCTCTCGGCGCCGCCGGCCGCACGTGCGAGCAGCGAGGCGCAAGCACTCGACCTCGCGGCCTTCGAGGCCATCGCCGACCGCGCGGTGCCGGTCGTCGGCCTCGTGCTCGCGCCCGTGCTCTGCTTCTTCGGGCTCGCGTGGTACGCGCACGTGGCACTGGCGCTCGGCTTCCTCGCCGGCGGCGCGCTCTTCGCGCTCGGCGCCTTCCTGCTCGTCGAGAGCGACTCGCCGGCCGCGGTCGTGTTCATGCTCGGCGCGTTCATCGGCGGCGGCGCGCTTGGCGGCTGCGTCCTGCGGCTGCGGCCGGCCGCGTGCACGTTCCTGGCCGGCGGCGCGCTGGGCGTCGCACTCGCAGTGGCCGCTTGCTGCGGCGTCGCCGGCGCGTCGCTCGAGAGTCCGCTGGTGCCGCTAGCGTCGGCGGCGACGCTGGTGCTGGTCGGCGCGCTCTTCGTGCGCTACGAGCGGCCGGCGGTCATTGCGTGGACGAGCGTGGTCGGCGCCTACTGGTGGCTCTACGGCGTCGGGTACTTTGTCGGCGTGTTCCCGACGTGGCGCCAGCTGGTCGCGAAGAGCGGCGGGCAGCCGACGGCGGCGTGGGGCGGGTACCTGGCGGCGTTCGTGGCGCTGGCCGCCTGGAGTCTGCGCGAGCAGTGGCGGCGCGAGCAGCACGAGCAAATGCGCCGCCGTCAATACGGAGACGGCTTAGACAGCGAAGACGGCGACGAACACGACGACCGCGGCGGTGGCGGCCGCAGGAAGCACGAGTGGCGGGGCCGAGTGGCGTCGCCGAGCGCCGACGACGTGCAGAGCACTCCGTTCCGGCGCGTGTGAGGGCCGAGCCTGCGGGTATTTAAGCTAGCGCCTATCGCGTGGCGGGGAGCACGAGAGATCGGGAAGGTCATCGTCATGCATGCGCTCGCAGTGGACACTGTGGTGGACGACGCCGATGACTTCGACTGGTGCTCACCAAGAGGATCGACGTATCCTGCACCCACCAGCGATTGTGAGCCTATCTGGATTTCGGAGCTTTTCGACAAATCACAGACGCACAACCTACTGCTTTTCAACGAATCCCAGCGTTTGCACCCATGCTCTCTCCGCTAAAGTCCGAACATATCTCGCACTTTAGCGGAGAGACCACGTATCAAAAAGAAATCAGGATTTGCTTGTCTTGAAGTTTGTATGTGGACGCTGCGTTTGACTCGGAAAAAACATCCACTGCCGTCCCGCCTGCATCTTCCACCTTCCACCTGAGCTCCTCATTCGCAGACTCGCCGCGCACACCACACGCGCTCATCCGCACATCCGCCATGCGCCGCTCGTCCGCCTCGCCTGCCTCGCAGCTGCTGCTGCTTCTCACGCTCGCGCTCGCGAGCAGCTGCGCGTCCGCCGCCGACAGCAACGCCACGGAGCACGAGGACGCCAACAAGACGGCGTCGCACCTGCTCGACGAGGCGAGCGAGGTAAAGATCGGACCGGGCTTCTTGGCGGCCATCGCGATCGGCGGCGGCCTCGCGATCTGCGTCGCCGGCTACCGGCTCTTCCGCCCGGCGGTCTTCACGTGCGGCTTCCTCGTCGGCGGCGCGTTCCTCGCCGGTGTGGCCGAGGCGGCGTTCAAGAACGAGTCGTGGATGGCCACGGCGTCCTGGATCGCGTTCTTCGTCGGCGGCCTCGCGCTCGGCTCGCTCGTGATCTACCTCTACAGCGCCGGCATCTTCCTCGGCGGCGCGGCCGCCGGCGTCCTGTTTGCGTTCACGCTCAACACGTCGATCGGCCCGAAGCTGTACCCGGAGAACCCGGACGTGGTGCTCGTGATCATGGCCGTGATCTTCGGCGTCGCGGTCGGCGTGCTGGCGCTCAAGCTCGAGCGCCCGGTGCTGATCGTCGCGACCGCGTTCGTGGGCGCCGAGATGACGATCGCCGGCATCGGGTACTTCGCGGGCAACTACCCGAACGGCACGGACTTCGACGAGTTCCGCACCGAGGCGAAGGGGACGGACGCGGACGAGTGGGTGTACGAGATCCCGGGCGCCTGGTGGGCGTACGTGGGCGGCGCCATCGCGCTCTTCGCGCTCGGGCTGCTCGTGCAGTTCAAGAAGACGGCGCACGGCCAGGACCACTCCAAGCACCGCGCGCAGAAGGGGGCGCTGCAGCAGGGCAACCCGCACTCGGCCGTGTGAGGCGTGCTTGATGCAAGAGACCTGAGACCCGAGAGCTGGCGACTGGAGAGAGAGTGAGTGAGTGAGAACGGCGCCAGCTCTCCCCCCCCCTGTATGCGTTCGTATCACGAGTCGACGAGTGCGGTGGTGCGTGCGTCACCGCCTCCAGCGACGTCAATGGACAGTCTACTTCCCCCCTAACAGTGTTCACCCTGCTTCGTGGAATGTGTGGCTGCTTGCTTGTTGATGGGCTTCGCTACACGATGAAGTCGCTCTCGTACCGACGCCGGCGACTCGCGCTTCTCGGCGGCCGCCGTGTGCGCCGAGTGCTCGGCGTCTGCGCGTGGTCGTACGCACTCGAGCGGCCTCTGCCGGACGCCACTGCCTGCCGGACGCGACGGGTCATCGCGCTGATCCTGCTCGGTCTGGGGTCGCCGCCGCCATCGTTGCCACGACGGCGACGCCCGAGCACCGCCATGTCGGGTTCCTTGACGAAGCCGCCGCCCCGCGCGTCGTAGTACCCGTCGCGAGCTGTGACCCTGCGCTGCACCAGCACGCCGACCGCCGTGAGCGCAACGAGCGCGGCAAAGTAGCCCCACCACGCGCCAGGCACGGCGCCGAACCACGACGCGCCGCCCCCCGTGCTCTCGGCGCGGAAGCTGCGCAGCGCGTCGCCGCTCGGGAAGTTGCCAGCGAAGTAGCCGATCCCCCACACGGCGAGTGCAGCGCCGACGAAGCTCGTGACAGCGATGAGCGCGGGTTTCTCGAGACACACGGCCGTCATGCCGCCCGCGACGCCCAGGACGATCACGAGCACCAGCAGCACGGTGTCCGGGTTGCTCGGGTAGATCTCGTGGCCGACGCCAGCGCTGAGCGCGACCGCGAGCAGCACGCCGCCTGCCGCGCCGACCGCAAATATGCCGGCGTAGTAGAGCGCCGCGGCGACGCAGCCGGCCAGCAGTCCGGCGCCGACGAACGCGATCCAGGACGCGGCGACGAGGTAGCTCTCGTTGCTGAAGACGCTCTCGACAGCGCGCGCCGCCGCGAGTCCGCCGGCCGCGAACGCGCACGCGAACACGCTGGCACGGAAGAGGCGGTAGCCGGCGACGGCCATGCCGAGTCCGGTGACGAGCGCGGCTGCGGCCAGCAGCGCCGGCGCGACTCGCACGTCGCCCGTAGCCTGCAGCAGCGCCGACACGGTGAGTTGCTGCTGTTGCTGCTGATGGCGCGCGCGACTCGCGTCTGTGGCGTTGAGGTCCTTGGTGGCGAAGGTGCTGGTGTTGCTGACGGTGCCGGTGTGGTTGGCGACGGTGATGGTGGCGCTGGCGGCCGGCAGAGCGGCGAGTAGCAGCACTTCGACGAGCCGCAGCAGCAGCAGCCGCTGGCGCCGTAGTAGTCGCACTCGAGACGGCAGCAACGCCGGAGTTCTTGGCGGAGAGCGCATAGGGCGTGAATGGGCTGTCGCCATGATCGGAGGCCTGGTGCTCAGCGTCTGTTGTGCTCGCCCGCCCGGGTGTCTGGTTACTTGTCGACGCGAAGACGAAGTGGGAAGCATCCGAGTCGCCATCGCAACATGCGATGGCTCGGCTTCGCTATTTTCCGACAACGGCGGACATGAGAAAGGGCGTCAACTTCAACTTGGGGCTCCTGCTTTCGCTTGCACTTGGAGTGGTGGCTGTCGACGACGGGGTCCGCACAATGAGCTGTGTCCGCGGACGGCTATTCGTCCCTTTACAGTATCACTTGCTCCACCTACAGGCACAGACGACACACTCGACAGGGAGGATGGCCACAGATGGAGACGAACGAGTGAAAGTGAGCGGTGGATGAACAAACGAGCGAGCGTGAGTGCGAGAGGTTCTCTTTGAAGCAGCGAAAGAAGTAGCGAAAGGAGAAGCGGCGTGAGATCTCGGAGCTGCCCATGTGGATGGCAGGAGCTCTCGCGTCGCACTGGACCACGGAGGCGAATCGCACCGTTCGTATCTCCGGTTGCGCCTGGACCACGTGTGGCGCCACGTACACGAAAGACGCTGGGATCCAGTAGACTCGGAGGATTCGACTAAGCCGAAAGGATGAAGAACAAGACGAGTGTTGTATGTGATCGCCGACTTGACGCGAGATCGATCGGGACTTCGCCTTGACAGGCACAGCAAGCAGAGAGCTCCTCACCACACAAGAGTTCCTCGGGCGACTCCGCGGCAAACAGCTCACTAAGCAACAGAGTAAGCAAGCAGCGATACCCGCAACCACCACTACGAAGAAGAGGTTTGTCCGCGCTAGTCGTGCTTGCCGTCCTCGCCTTGGGGCTGTCGTCGCCCTGGTGCCGCCGTGCTCTCCCTGCTCGTCGCGACCAACGCACTAAGCAGCGCGAATGACATCTCGACGTGCAGCCGCTGACGCCGGGATCACGCCTGAACGGCGGCTGCGACTCCGACGCTAAGTTCTGCGGCGCCGATACGCCCACGAAGACCAGTCGCAGGGCCAACTTGTGCTGCTGCAGCAAGCACGACGTCTGATGTGTTGACCTCTCCTGCAAGCCGCAGCAAATGCAGGGTCCACAACGACACTCGTTGGGAACGGGTTTGGATCGCGCTGCTCGCGGCTCTCGTGTTCGTGCTCGTTGGCGCCGCCACGTGTTGGTTGACGACATGGTGGCAGCGGCAGCGCGCTCGTGTGGGGGCATACGCGCGACACCAAGCTCTGCATTTAGTCTGGGTCAGACTATTTTCGAGGGGCTTGAAAATGACTGTTCACAACAAATTAGTCTGACCCATACTATATTTCCACACAGACTAAATTGTCATAAATTGAATTAGTCTGTTCCAGAGTAATTTTACAGATGAAAAATAGTCTGCAGCTTGCCAGCTACCGCAGTTGTGTGCCAATACCAAGCTCAAGGACGCGATCGAGCGCTTGATCCGCTCGCCGTCCACGTGGAAGAGCAAATGCAATGCAACAGCATGTGCCGCGTGGAGGATGACATTTGTGAAATGAACAGCATTAGCCGCGTTCATACCTATACTGGTTAAGTGTGGGGTTGTACGGGTTGTACCGGGTAGCTTCACAAGCGGTCGTGACAAGGACGACTGCAACTTCAAACCCTTTGGCGTGGTCAACAAGACGCTCTACGTTGCGAGCGAGCTGACTTTGCAGCACTTTGGGAGCGAACGCGGGATGGTCGCCTGCGCCTGATTCTTGTTTTGCGAGTGCTGTTGAACTCAGGTGCGCGACCGCGAGGGTCGAGCGGCAGTGGGTGTGAGTCTGCGCAACGTGTCGTCAGGTGACGAACCGATCCTGCGCATCTCGGCTATATGCAGGGGCAGCGACAGCACCACACTCAGGACGAGTGCCAATATCGACACCAACTCTAGATCCACCAGCGCCAGCAGCATCAGCATCACCTCCAGCAGGACACACACCCGGGCCAGAACACCAGCAGTGCTAATCACGCCAATGCCCACGCCAGGGTGGTCGTGTGCAACCACCAGGTCGAGACATAGCAGATTCTAGTCTCAGCTTGTCGCCGTTTACCACGAACTCTCGGTTCTCATGATGAAGATGCTAGGAGCAGGTGCCGACGAAGTGTCGAGGCTTGAGAGGTCACATGATTT
>JAASGM010000325.1:0-22852 GCA_023334215.1 Globisporangium cystogenes | reverse complement strand
CGCATCCAGCAGCGCAACATCGACGAGCTGGTTCAGGCGGTGCTCGCGGCGTTCCAGGACACGACTCGACAAGCGCTCAACAACGTGTTCCTCACTTTGCAGACGGTGATGGACGAGATCATCCGACACGGCGGTGGCAACGACTTCCAGATCCCCCACATCTCGAAGCAGCAGCTAGAGCGGCAAGGGCGACTACCCTTGAGAATCGATGTGTCTGGCGAAGTTGCTGCTGCGCTTAACTTCGCGAGTGGCTCGATCGCGCTGTAATACACTTGTTTTCACTATGCTGTAAACGCGACAACTTTTTAGTGATAATGCGATGGAGTTGCACGTGACAACTTTTCAGTGACAGAGGTAGTATTGAAAAGATTGAAAATTTACCAATAATTTATTTGTCGAGCTCGAGATCAAAAACTAAATACCAATATAATTTTTTCTGACCCTGATCAGAGTAGCGATGCTGACAACTCTGAGCTCTGACGCGCGATCGGGCGTTCGCCGGCGTCTTCTGCACGCGGCAGATCACCTTGTTCTGCAGAAGCTCGAGTACAATGGGCGAATCGGTCAACAGCAGTCGCTGCCTCCAACACGAGCTCAACTCTCACCAGTGGCAACGCATCCGCGACAAAAAGCTGAGATCGATGTTTCTCTATCACGCAATGACCTCAGCCACTAGCGCTCTCTCTACTGCGCCGCCGTTGGCCATTGCGCCTTGAGCGCGTCGAGTTCTTCGCGCGTGTCGACGCCCGGCAGCGTGGCGTCCACCTGCACGATCTTGATCTTGTGGCCAGCCGAGAGCACGCGCAACTGCTCCAGGTCCTCGCTCGCCTCCAGCGGCGACACCGGCAGCGACGGGAACTGCAACAAGAAGTCCGTGCGGAAGGCGTAGAGTCCCACGTGCCGCAGGTATGTGGTCGTCTCCGGCGAGAACGCGCCGCTCTTGGAGTGCGGGATGAGCGCGCGCGAGAAGTAGAGTGCGTTGCTGGATGGCCACACATGTCATCCGCACGATCAGCGCCTCTCAACCACCTCGTGGCACACACAGTCGCACATACGAGCAGCACGCACCCGTCGTGGTCCACGACGCACTTGACGACGTCTCGGCTCACAGCGTCCCGCTCGCTCCGGATGGGCGTCGCCAGCGTGCTCATGACGCTCGCGGGGTCTCCACGCAGCGCCGCCACACAGGCATCGATGTGGCGCGGGTTCACGCCCGGCTCGTCACCCTGGATGTTGACCACTACGTCGTAATCGCTCAGCTCGCGCGGGTCCATTGCCTCGAGCACCTGCACGACGCGGTCGGTGCCTGTGGCGCACGCGCCAGACGTGAGCACCGCGTCGCCGCCAATGTCCGCGAGCACGCGGCGGATGCGCTCGCTGTCGGTCGCCACCAGCACGCGGCCGAGCAGCGCCGCGCCACTCGCGGCCGCGTACGTGTGCTCGATCATCGTCTTGCCGAAAAACTCGGCGAGCGGCTTGCCCGGGAACCGCGAAGACCCGAGTCGCGCCGGGATCACGCCCAGCGCCTTCGGCTGGTGCGAGAACGCCTCGCGCGGCGAGTGTTGTGCCCACGATGCGCTCGCCGCAAAGCCTCCGGCTGGCGCGTAGTCATCCACGGTCTGTGGCGCTGGCGAGAACGACTCACTCGACTGACTGGCGGTGCTCGTGCTGTTGCCACCATCCGCGTATTCCTCCAGCGCTTCGCCAAAGATGTCCGCCATCTCTGTCACCAGGCACGAGCGCACGCGCGTTACACACGCTGGAGACGACGGGGGAAGACGATCAATTGCGCCGGCACCGCACCTGCGTGTAGCGACTGGAGCTCGCGCTGGAGCTCCGACTCGCTCGCACTCGGCGCACTCGAAGGCGTCGGCAGCGGCTTGCGAGCGGCCAGCACCTCCGCCGCCGTCGGGTGGAAGTGGATCTCGAACAGGTTCTTTGGCGACGCGGCGCTGTCGTCGGCGTAGCCGCGCTGCAGTGTTCTCGCTGGCGCAGGCTGGCGCAGCAGCACCAGCGCGCAGCGTCCCCGGTGCGCCAGCAGCATGCCTGTCAAATACCGAATTGTCAGATAATTCGAATTGATTTGAGCGAAATAATTGCGTTGATTTTCGCCAGTCGTGTTTCAACAAGCAAAAGGGCGAGCATGAGCAGCACCACGACGAGCGGTCCGCTGAGCGGCAAAGTGGCGGTCGTGACCGGCGCGTCCGGCGGCATCGGCGCCGCCATCGCCGCGAGCCTCGCAGGCGCCGGCGCGAAGGTGGCGCTCGGCGCGCGCCGCCTCGACGCGCTCGAGCAGGTGTGCGCGGACATCGCGGACAAAGTCGGCGCGAGCGACGTGGTCGTGATCGTGCAGACGGACGTGACGAAGCGCGAGGACGTGCGTGCGCGTTCTCTTCTGCAGTGTCGCTGCTGCGAGGCGAGCGGTGCGCTCACACTGCTACTGGCTGTGTACTGCGTGCTGCGTGGGGACAGCTGCGCAACCTCGTGAGCAAGGCGGAGGAGAGCTTCGGCCCCGTCGACATCCTCGTCAACAACGGTGCGCGCACTCACTGTGTGCGGACAGCAGCAGTTTGCAGAGTGAATCACAACGCCGCTTACCTTGGACAATGCGCTCTGTGCGTAGCCGGCGTGATGCCGTTCGAGCTGCTCAAGAACGTGAACCAGGACAGCTGGGACCGGGTGCGTTCACACTCGCCGCGGAGCGCAAGGGAGAGAGCGGTCATGCTCAGTGTTACAATGTCGCTGCGCTCGCAGACGATCGACATCAACTGCAAGGGGATGCTCAACGGCATCGCGGCAGTGCTCCCCAAGATGCTCGAGCGCAAGACCGGGCACATCGTGAACATCTCGTCCGACGCCGGCCGCAAGGTCTTCGCCGGTCTCGGCGTCTACTCTGCGTCCAAGATGTTCGTGGAGGCTGTCTCGCAGGTACGGCGGGGCTGGCGCTGACTTTGATAGCCGGCAACCTGCAGCTCACCGGCGTCCGCTTTGTTGGCTGCGATTGATCCAGGCGCTGCGCCTCGAGAATGTCGGCTCGGGACTCCGCGTCACGACCATCCAGGTACGCGCATGTACGAGGAGAAAGGAGCTGCTTGCTGGCGCTAGGAGGGCTCATCAGACGGCTTGTGGTGTCCGACAGCCTGGCAATGTCGCGACGGAGCTCGTGAACAATGGCAACGCGGCGTCGGGAGTCGACGAAGAAGCGATGAAGCTGTACGGCGACGCCTCCGGTATGTCCCTGAACCTACTTCTCGTGCGGGCGGCAGTTCTCTCTCTCTCTCTCTCTCACACACACGTGCACGGCTGGAGCCTCCTCGCGGTATTTATACTTTATCTGCATCCTAACTATGTGACTTGCATGTATCGCTATGTGAACTACAGGATACGAGGTGCTCCAGGCCGAAGACATCGGCAACGCGGTCTTGTACGCCGTCACTCAGCCGCCGTACGTCGCCGTCAACGAAGTGCTCATCGAGCCGCGCGACGAGCCGATCTAAGAGACGCAGAGTCCCTGCACGAGCGCCTCAAGCTCGGCCTCGATGCTGCGCACAGCGTTCTCGAGGATACTCAAATCGTAGCGCGTCGGAGCCAGCTGGCTTTCCGAGCTCTCTTGACCGAACGCGCACAGACACCCGATCGGCAGACCCCGCACGGAGATGCACGCGCCGACGAAGAACCGCATCTCCATCTGCTGCACCATCGGAATCCCCGCCGTGCGCGGGTCCACCAGGCAGTCGAGAATGACCAGCGGGTGGTGCTGCGGCTGCACGAGCACAAAGTCGCACGGCGTGTCGTGGCGCAGGAACTGGTCGTACGAGAGGAGCTTCGGGATGCCGATCGAGTGCTCGATCGACACGTGGTGCTCGTCAACGCGCGCGATGAACGCTGCGGGCACCCCGAACGTCGACGCCGCAACCTCACAGCACTTCTTCATCACCATCGGGTCGATCAGCGTGCACGCTGGCGAGCACACCAAGCTCATCAGCTTGAGGCGCTGCATCTCTCGCACCGGGTCCAGCTTCGGCAGGAAGTACCCTTCGTCGACGTAGTAGCGGTCCAGTAGCCCAAAGTTCGAGCTCGCGATCGACGTGCGCCGCACGCTCGAGCCCTCGCTGTCTCTCACGACAAGTTGGTTGTCCTCGTAGCTGCCGATCTCCGCGACGACAGGCTGGAGCGCGCGAGTGTTCGGCACTCGTGCAGCCGGGTGGAGAAACGACAGCGAGAACCGCGCGAAGTCTTGTTGCCGCGGGACGATCTCGCCGGGGCTGTCACCGCTTCTCCGTCTGTCTGTACCCGCACCGTCGCTACCACTGCTGTTCGCCTTGCGCACAACCACTGCTCGCTTCACGTCCGAGTGCTGGAGCGCAGTTGTCATCGAGCGCACTTTCAGGTCGCTGCGAAGGATCGACTTGATCGAGATCACTTTCTGGCTCGAGTAGATGCTCACGACGGAGTCGGGTCCGCGTCCAAGGTAGCCCTCGTAGCCATCTTCGTAGTCGCCGTCCATGTTGTCGTCGTCTTCATCATCATCATCATCGTCGTCGTCGTCGTCATCCTCCAGGTCGTGCTTCTGGTTGTTGTCGCCGCCGTCGTGTTTGCGGCGGTTGTCGCGCAGGAACGGCGGAACCTGGTACGCCGCGCCAGCACCCGGAAAGAGCTTCGCCATCGGCATCTCCTCGTCCGTGGTGTGCGGGCCGGGGAACGTGTCCGTGGTCGAGGCGAACGAGTCGGCTTTGGCGCGGCCCTTGTTGCTGCAGAGGTGGCACACGCGCACCTTCTCGAGCTCCTTCCGCTTGACGATGTTCGTCCGGCGCAGCGACGAGCACGATCCGCAGATCACCTCGCCGCAGAGGCGGCAGTGGTGGCGCCGGCGGTAGAGCGCGTTGAAGTGCTTCCAGCAGATCACGCACGACACGCGGTCCTCGTTCTTGACCCACTGGTGCTGCGACACGAACTCCTGGTCGCTGATGCGCGACGCGATCACCGCGCTCTCGAGCCGCGAGATCGACCGGAACACGAGTCGCCGCGCGATCGCGCGCGTGGACCAGCGGGACGACGCGCTCGGCGTGTTGCTGTCGTGGAACGAGCTCGTGACGCACGAGATCCGCAGGCGGTCGCTCTCGAGCTCCTCGACGATCATCGTGTACTGCAGGCTCACGGCGTCGCTCGCGTCGTCGTCGCTGAGCGAGAGCGCGTCGGCTTCGGGGAACGGCAGCCACGTGAGCGCCATCGTGCGCTTCATGACGGCTTCGCTGTGGCGTCCTGCCGCCGCCGCGCCGACCGCCGACACGCCGCTCGGACGCGTCTCCGGCAGGATGACCTTGAGCATCTGGAAGAACGTGAACGACTTCTCGCGCACGAGCGCGGCCTTGCGGCGGTTCTGCAGCGCGAACCAGATCGCGGCGTGCTGCGTGTTGAGCGACCAGTCGCTGAGCTGCTCGGTCCTGGGACGCATGGAGATGAGGCCGGCGTCCTTGCAGTCCTTGCCGAGCACGAGCGCCATCACGAGGCGGAACTTGTTGGTCGAGTCGAAGCTGAGCAGCTCGAGGACCTCGTCGAAGCCGCACTTGGCCTCGCCCACGCCGAGCAGCACGGTTGGCGCCGTGGACGTCGCCTGCTTCTTGGCGAAGAGCGCGAGGTGCTTGTCGCGGCGCACGCACGCCCACTGCTCCTTCGTGCGCGCGGGCGCGAGGCAGAGCGCGAGTGCCTCGTTCACTTGGTGCACCGCGCGGTGGTGCATCTTGACAGTCTGCTCGCGGTCGCGCGACAGGTGCATGCGCGACATCTTCATTCCGGGACTGCGAGAGCCGAGTAGTGCTGAGTGCGCGTGCCAAGGATGCCAAGGGTGCCAAGGGTGGTGGTGGTGGTTGCTGCAAAGGAAGCGACGCCGCTTGAGCGCGCAGGGGTCGCGCTGAGCTTGCGCGAGGAGGCGGCGACGATCGACCGAGGGGTGGACCGACTGACTCGCGCTTGTTGTTCTCTCTCTTGAGGTCTCTCTCTCGTGGTCTCTCGGTCTCTCTCTCTCTCTCTCTTGGTCTTCTCGAGAAGCAAGTCCTGTGAGCACGCACTCGCTCAATTCGCCAGTAGCAGCTGTGGTGTGTCGAACTGAGAGCGCGTCAGATGGAGGAGGGAGAGAGCGCGCGCGGGGTGCGGGTGGCTGCGAGCGAACGGCTCGGAGGCAGATGGCGAAATGGGTGCTCTCGGAACTGCGAGCTGTGTGCTGTTCTCACGAGGCGACCTCGATACAGAGAGGGAAAGCGAGCTTCTCGCTCGTCGTCAAGCAGACGTCACGCACGCCATTCTTGACGCCGCTTCACGTCGCGTCCTCTCGACCAGGATTGCTGAAAAATGCAACAGAGCGGAAAGCAAGGGAAGAAAATGTAATGCGATAGAGCATAAAACAAGGGAATACAGCGGACTTAATCGAGTAATGACGGTAATTGCATGATCCAAGCAGACGGGACAAAATGGTTCGAATTCGAATGCGCAAAACAAGATTCGATCCTCACGAAGCGCATGGAGTCTTTTTTATAGGTTTTTGTCAAATTATGAGCGCCAAGTGCGAAATTTCGAGCCTCGAACAACACCCCTGCTTGCTTCCTTTGTTCGTGGTTTGAGTAGCAGCAATAAGTAGCATCTACACCAAGTCGATGCCGAAGCAACACCTCGTTCCAGCACCAGCAATTGGTGCCAACAGAAGAATCGCAAACTGGTGATGTTGACGCCCGAGAGATGCTGACGCAGGGCTTGTCATGGTCCGTCCTTGTCCTGCTCTTTGATTGGTGCAAAACAGACAAATCTAGGGAGCTAGCTTTTGTCTGGACTTGCGGATCAGTGAAATATGTGATTGAGGCGATAACTATTGGAGAGTGTCCAATTTAATTCTAAATCGTGTACAGCAGGTCGACGGTTGCCTTCTTTTTCTGGGTGATGAGGCGCCTGTTATCCATCATTTTCAAGAGGGTTTGCCAGCAGCTGCTTTTGTTTTCATTGACCGACCACCGCCCGACCACATCCGACCAACCTCCGCGCCACACCACGCCACGAACGCCGTACTTGTCCTCGTGTTGCTCGAGCTCAACTCGGGCGTGCTGCTGTCCAGAACAAAGAAGGCAACGGCGCTTCTCGCTGTGTGTTGGCACGTGAAGCGCGGAGCGCGCACAACGCGCGTTCGCACGAGGTGTGAGTTGCATCGAGCAAACTCTTTGCCGGGCTGAGGATCAGCACCGAAGAGAGCCGCTTGATCCGTGCAAGAGCGGAGCGTGACTCCGTGGCTTCGTGGGATCAGCGGGGCTCGGCTTGATCCGCACAAACGCACACACACATGGAGCAATTGGACATTTGAGCAAGCCGGACCGCTTTGTGTCGCAGCCAGCACCAGCTTGGTTTGGTCGCCGCCACCCCCGCCGTCGCTACCGACTGATTGATAGGGAAGGGAAGGTCTGCTGCTTCATGAGCGCCGCCACAATCTGCGCGTCCGCGTCAACACGCTTTGAGGCAGCAGTCGCCGCTGCCACCACTTCCACGAGATGCAACACGCTCTGTGACTGGTATCTGCAGCACCCACAGAAGCAGCAGCACACCGTGGTGGGCTCCGCTCCACACCGAACCACACCACGTATCTTTTTGTGGCCATTCCGGGGAATTTTCAAAAGAGTGGCGAGGCGATCTTGCTCAAAAGTCGAGGGCGTCGCGAAGCAGCCTCCGTGCCATCATGTCCTGCATCGAAGCCTTCTTCATGCGCGCGGCAACGCCGGCGGCGGCGCGCGGTCACCAAGTGCGCTGCTGTACCAAGGCTTCTCTGTTGCTTTTGTCCTGCGTCGCGCTGGCGGCAAGTCTCTTGGCGTAATCGGTTTGCCCCTCGCTGCCCAGAGACAGGATCGTCGACTCGTCAGAGTGCTGCTTTCACCCGACATCCACGCTGCACTCGCGCTTTGTATGCTTGGATCGCTACTGCTGGAGTTTGTATGCCCGAGCTCTCGGCATTGCATTTCAGTCCGAGTGTGTGCCGCGAAGATGGTGGTCTCGCGAGCTTCGCTTGTTGTTGTTGTTGCCCTGAGTTTTTGCGCGCAGGGGTCCCCATTGCGGTTTCTCCGAGCGAGCCACCAGTCAAAAAAGCAGCAGCTCTCGCGTGTGCGGATCGTCGCCGTCGTCGTCGTCGTCGTAGCCTCCGGCCACTTGCGTAAGTATCGTGAGTGAGCGCGGACCCGCGACCCGACCGACGACCCGACCCGACTCAGCGCCACTCCACACGCTGCCTATCGCACGCGCTCGTCGTGCGGCCGCCTCCGCCGCCTCGTGACCCGCCCACCAACCATGGAGTCGCCCAAGAGCTCGCTCGAGGACGCCAAGGCGCGCATGTGCCTCTCGCCACAAGACAAGCTCAAGAGCGCCGCCGCGCCGCGCAGCAGCAAGAAGGCGGCGGCGACATCGCTGGACGGCGGCGACGCGGACAGCGGCTGGATCAGCGACGACAACCTGCGCGCGATGGAGCTCGACGAGCGCCTGAACCAGGACATCGACTGGGTCGACGTGCGCGTCGACGACCTCTCGCTCGCGATGGACTTCGAGCACGACGGCGGCGACCAGGACGTCGTGGGCGACTTTGGCTTCGCGTCGTACCTGTCGCCGCTGCGCGGCCGGCTGGTGACGTTCGAGGACGCGTCCGAGGTGGCGCCGAGCTTCGGTTAGTTGGCTTGTCTTGTTCATGCTCAGTCGTCGTCTTCCGCGGGAAGAGACTCACGATGTCTTCCGTGGCTCCTGCCTGCCTCCTCCCCTCTGTCTCGACCGCGACTCCAGAGTGCGCGGGCATGGACCTCGCCGAGTGCAGCGTGACGGACGCGGAGAAGCTCCTCATGAGCTTCGACACAATGAACTTCACGATCCCGTCGCCCACGAGCAGCTCGAGCAAGAAGCGACGAGCAAGTCTGTTCAGCAAGCCGGAGCAGAGCAAGATCGCGCGGAGCGCGACGGCGACGTCAGCAGGATCCATGAGCCCGTCGCTCAAGGCGAGCGCGCGCGGATCGTCGCCCGAGGAGCTGCTCGATGACGCGTCGTCGAAGCCGTCGGTGGCCGGCGCGTCTGCGGACTCGCTCCTGGGCGTCTTGAGCATCACGATCCCGACGAGCGAGCCTATTGCGGCAGTGGGCGGCGAGTCCGGGAGGAAGATCGGTTCGTACAGCCCCGCTGCGCGCAAGCTGCGGATCCAGAAGTTCCACGAGAAGCGAAAGAACCGGACTTGGAAGAAGAGCATCAAGTACGACTGCCGGAAGAAGCTCGCGGACGACCGCCCTCGCATCAAGGGGCGCTTCGTGCGCGTGCTCGAGAACATGTGCGACGCGAAGGAGGACGAGCCGCTGACGCCGACAGGGCAGCTGTCACCGGTGTCGTTCTCGTCGTTCACGCCGTCTGTGACGCCGATGTCGTCCCCAGGGTCGCTGTCACCGAGGTCGTTGTCGCCGATGTCTCCGGCGTCGTTCGCAGCAGCAGTCGGGATGGTGATGGTTCCAGCGTCGCCGTCGGCGTTCTCGCTGTCGGATGCAGCAGCAGAAGCAGCAGTTCCTGCGCTGTCGCTGGCAACACCCGTTCATGCGTCGCTGTCGACAACGACAACAGGGATCGCGTCGCTGGTGGCGAGCACGTCATAGCCGACGCGCGTGTGCAGAGCGCGAGCGTGCGGGTGCTTCTCTTCCTCTTCCTCTTCATCGCAAGCGAGCGAGCGGGTGGGCGGGCGGGCGGGCGGACAGGCGAACTGCCGTTGGTGGCCGCAGGATGTAAGTACGATACGATAGGTAGTGGTGTAGAGAGCTTTAGCTACGAGTCTCTTTGTAGTGTTGTGAGTGTGGTGGTGGCCGTCGAGCCCCGAAGCGGATAGCAAGAGCGATAGACGAGCGGCTGCGAGCGCCGAGGCGAGCGGAGCAAGCGAGAGAGAGAGCAAGCGAACGAGCGCACCAGCGACGGCGAGAGCGAGCCACCGGCAGTGTAGAGCAAGCAACAGATAAGCGTGTAGCAAAGGCCGCAACGAGACTCCGGCGTGGTTCCGAGCATCGAGCGTCGCACATCAAGCGTCGAGCGTCGATGCGAGTCCAGCACGTGGTGCCGTTCCGAAGGTGTCGTTGTCATGTTCAACTTCGGGACAAAGATATGCTGAATCAACTTCTGAACTTTTGCCAAAAATGATTGGCTCCCGTGCGGTGCCGACTAAGTTGACTTTGGCTAAGTTCATACTGATGGATATGACATTGCGATAAAACAAGAGCTTTACAGTACTCAAATTCATGTAAACCACGTCAGATGAAGGTACTGTACTTTGCGAGTTTAATCACTACTAGAGTTTCAAGGCCAAGCTTCAAGCAAGTGATCCTCTTGCCAGCACGAGAGCATGGACCCCAAGGTGCGCGACCTGTACAAGCGCTTCCTGCACGTCGGCCACGACTACCCGCTCGGGCTCACGTACGTGCGCGAGAAGGCCAAGGCGGCGTTCTTCGCGAACCGCGACCTCGTGGACCCCGTCGAGGTGAAGCGCGCGATCCGGCGCGGCCGCTGGATGGTGCAGGAGATGATCGGCGTGATTCAGCTCAAGAAGTACCGCACGCTCAACAGCCGCTACACGTCCGAGGAGCTGCGCGACATCCTGCGCAACCTCGAGCACGACCGCAGTCTGCGCGAGGATGTGGCAGTGACACCGGAGCAGGAGAGCGACAGACCCTCGCCGCGTTCCCACGAGTGACCAAGCGCTGGCTGTGCGTCGCGTGGACCTGCGGAGTGAGGCAGCCGCAGCGCTCACAACGAGCAGGCGTATCGTGGAGCGAACGCCACGGGCTGTGTTGCGAGAGCACGAGAGGCGACTGGAGATCGAGGCGCGGCGCAGTGCCAGCGCTGATGTTGTCGAGTACGATAGATGGCGTGCGCGTATGTAGGCGAGTGAGTACATTACAGTGGTGCGTGTGGACGAAGGCGAACAGCAGGAAGCACGACGCAGGCGAGCAGCTCGGATGTGGAGCATGTCGGGTACACGTCCTGCGTGTGCGTCAGAGTGTGGAGGTCCGGGATGTGGACTCTCACATACGAATACCAAGATAACTCGAACTTGTTCCTTCTACTAGTAGCGACAAATTCCAGGGGAAGAAGCAGCGCGAGCTCCTCACGTACGTCCTACGCGCCAGCTGCCGTCACCCCCAGCGCCACCACCCGCCCGCCCCACCTGGTCTGCGCCGCTCCTGCCCGCGCGCGCACCCCCCCCCACGCGCCGCCCCACGCCCACCCTCCCGAAGCGTCACTCAACAGCGAGCTGCCCCACACTTCAGCGAGAGCTCCATGGACGCGACGCTCTGCCGCTTCTTTGCGTCGCCGCAGGGCTGCTTCCGCGGGTCCTCGTGCTCGTTCCGCCACGCGAGCAGCGGCGCCAAGGCCGAGGAGGCGTCTGTCGCGACCGAAGCGGCTACTGCGCCGACGGACCCGGAGGCCGCGGCGCTCGCAGCTGCTGTCGACGGCATCGTCATCAGCGCCTCGAACCCGTACGCGAACGTGACCGCGGCCGCGAGCGGCGCGCGCCCGTGCCGCTTCTTCGCGTCGCCGCTCGGCTGCCGCAACGGCCCGCAGTGCCAGTTCGCGCACGCCGCGCCGATGCCCATGGTGCAGCAGTTCGCGATGGACGAGCAGCAGGCGATCGAGTACGCGAACGCCATGTACTACCAGCAGCCGCCGCCGCCGCAGCCGCAGCAGCCCGGCGCGCCGCTGCCGCCGATCATGCCGCCCATGATGCTCTCCGACCCGCCGCCGCCGCTGCCGAGCAGCATGCGCCTGCAGATCCCGTCGCCGCACGGGATGCGCAACAGAGGCAGCTCCCCGTCGGCCGCGAGCGACGGCTTCTCGCCGGCGAACGGGACGCCTCGACGCGCGCTCAAGATCCAGGCGAACCCGTCCAAGACCGGCAACTACGAGGTCATCAGCGAGGTGCTGCCGGTGCTCACGCGCGAGATCGAAGGACCCGTACGTGTGTGTCGACACGTTCGCCGTGCATGTGGGTATCATGTCTGTGCTGACGTGACGGACGCTGTGCGCGTGCAGTTCTTCGCGATCGACGTCGAATGCGTGGCCACCGGCCGAGGCCACGAGTGAGAGCAGCGCTCAGTCCGCAGCTGCTCGTGTAGCTCGCTCGGCGCACCTCCCACTCACGCGCGACAACTCGCTTGCTGCGCAGAGACCGCGACGTGGCGCGGATCGCCGTCGTGGACGAAGCCGAGAACGTCGTGTTCGACCAGTACGTCAAGCCGGACAAGCAGATCGTGAGCTACCTCACCCAACTCACGGGGATCACCGAGAGGTGCGGCGAGGAGCAAAGCAGCTGTCAGGTTGCGTGCGTCGCGCATCCGAAGCCGCTAACCTGCGTGCTGCGGCAGCAACCTTGTCGGCGCGCCGAGCCTGAACGAAGCGCTGGTGCAGCTCAAGGAGACGCTGCCGGCCGACAGCGTGATCGTCGGGCAGTCGATCAAGAAGGACCTCGAGTGGCTGACGCTCGAGAAGGACGTCGACTACAAGCAGATGTTCGACGTCGCCGACCTCTTCCGCATCCCGATGCAGTCGATGAACGGCACGATCCGGTACCGGTACTTCTCGCTGCGCCACGTCGCGAAGCACCTGCTCGGCCACAACATCCAGGTGCGTGCTCGCGCGCTTGCGAGGGGAGGTGGCTTTGCGCTCGCGCGTCGCCGACTGACGCGACGGCGGCGCAGGAAGCGGACCACGACCCGGTCATCGACGCGCGGTACGCGATGAAGATCTTCAAGCAGTTCCGCTACCTGCACGAGTCGCCCGGACACCGCGACGCAGTGTACCAGACGCTGCTGACGACGCCGCGGACGCCGTCGTTCGCCGACCGGTACCCGGTGATCGACGGCGTGCTCATGCGCGCGCCGCGGAAGCCTTCAAATCTTCCGTTCGCGCGCACGCACGCGGGGTCGCAGGACCGCCTGTGAAAGCCCCCGGGTTCGTAATAGATATGCTGCTTGTCGACGTGTGTGTGCGTGTGTGTGTGCGTGTGTGCGGTGGCGGTCGGAGGAGCTGCGATGGGCTCAGATCTCACTGTCGTCCGAGTCGTCTCGGTGTCCATCCGCGTTGCTGGCGTCGTCGTCGTCGCTCACGTCACTCACGACAAGGTTGGCCAGGTCCGCGGCGGCGTCCCGTCCGACTTCCTCCTCCTCTTCGTCGTCGTCGTCATCGTCGTCATCAACGTCGGCGTCTCCACCAGCAGCGCCGGCCCCCGGGACACCCGAGAGCGCGTCTCGCACCAGGTCTTCGTAGCCTTCGAACGAGACGTCGCTGATCTCGCTGTTGTCGCTCGCGTAGTCGCTGTCGTCACCGCCAGCAGTGTCACCACCACCACCTGCAGCAGCAGCACGAGGCTTCGACTCGCTCTCCATCGTCCCGTCGGCCAGCATCTTGCGGCGCACCAGCAGCTTGAACTTCTCGAACTCGCGGCCGTCGCGTCCGTCCCACGGCCGCCGCCAGCCGAACTCGATCGCCTTCGCGCGCTGCTGCTGGACCAGGTGGTTCTTCACCTGCGCGCCGACGCGCTCGAGCAGCTTCGTCACGACGGCGTCGAGGAACGCGGCGTATCCAGAGCCGAGCCGCGTCTTCCCCGCCTCGACCTCCGCCGCCCACGACGCCACGCGCTCCCCGAGCCTCTTCACCCCCTCGACCTCTTCCTCGCGCGCCTTCACGTCCGCGACGGTGCGCTGGGCCGCCGCCTCGGCCGCCGCCGTCGGGTTGGTCTTCAGCTGCTTCGCTTCGGCCTCGAGCACCTTGCTGAGCGCCTTGGCTCGCGCCTTGTGCTTCCGTCGCGTCTTGTCGAGCTTGCGCTTGAGCTCCTTGAGACTGCGCCGGAGCTCGTCCTTGATGGTCTTGACCTCCTTGTGGAAGCGCTTCTCGCCCTCAGCAGTCTTGAGGAACGTCTCGACCTGCGGCCGCAGTGCACCCAGCGCATCTGCGATCGTGCCTTCGTCGCGCTCGCGCCGCGCGGCCTCCTCCTCCGTGTAGATCACCTGCAGGAACGCCCAGCCCGGCCGGTAGCACGGCTCGTGCATCTTGTTGAAGCGCAGGAGCTCTTCGCAGCCGCACTTGAACGGGACGTTGGCGTGCGCGACGCCCACGGGGCCGTAGAGCCCGATGTAGTTCTCGATCGCGTCCAGCACTTCGGTCTGCGAGCGCGTGAACGCCTCGCTCTCGAAGCCGTGGTGCACCCGCGTCCTGATGACGCTCAGGATGCTCGGCACCGCGGGCGGCGGTGGCGACACGCCAGCTAGTGCAGTTCCTCTGCCCCCTCCTCCTCCTCCTCCAGCCTCACTTGGTCTTTGCTCCTCGTAGATGATCGCAGGGTTGAGCAGGAACACGCCGACGTCCTCACCGTGTCGCCCCCACGGCCGATCGCAGTCGTACCGGAAGTCCACCTTGTCAGCCCACCGCTTGGTCTTGATGAGCCGGCAGAGCTTGAGCAGGTCTGCGAGCACATGTGCGCGGTGCCGCTGCGCGAGTTCGAACTGCGTCTTGAGCAGCAAGTCGTTCACGAGGTCCGCGCCGCGCATGTCCAAGAGGTAGAACGTGCCGTTCACGTACTGATCAACGGCTCGGTCGAAGGCAGCGAGGTGCTTGTGCGTGAGGAACTTGAGACTCGCAGGCTGTCGGTCATCGTCGTTGTCGGTGGACGCGACCGGTCTCGTCTTGCTCAGAAGCTTCGTCGTCGCTTGGTCTGCTGGCGGCGACCACACGACGAGCTTGCGCACCTTGAGCTCGTTGAAGCAGCTCGGGTCGAACGGGAACCGGTTCGTCCGTAAGAGCTCCGTGACCTCGTGGATGCGCTGCTGGCGCTTGAGCAGGTACGCGCGGATGAAGCGGATCCCGAGGTTCATGACCTCTGGCGGAGGCGACTTGAACGGGTTCCCGTCCGACTGCACGTCTTCGAGACTCGCGAGCTCGCCGAACTCCACCGGGAGACGGTAGAGCTTGTTGCTCTGCATCCGCAAGCACGTGAGTGTGGGCTTGAGCGCCAAGATGGCCGGCGGGAAGTCGACGAACCTGTTGCCCGCGATCCAGAGTTCCTCGACCCGAGTCTTCCCGACCGACTCAACAAGAGTCTCGAGCTGGTTCACGTTCACGCGGAGGCTACGGAGACACTGCAGCTGAGTGAAGTCCATCGAGTCGAGCGTCGTGAGGCGGTTGTAGGACATGTCGAGCTTCTCGAGGCGCAGGAGCGAGCCGAGAGCGCTCGGCGGCTGTTGGAACAGGTTGTGAGCCAAAACCATCTCGCGCAGCTCCGTGTGCAGTCCTTCGATGCTCGCAGGCAGAGTGTTCAGGCGGTTGTTCGACGCTTTCAGCACCGCGAGCTTCGTCAGCTTCGCGATCGAGGCCGGCAGCGTCTCAAGAAGGTTGTATTCGAGATCGAGCTCGATCAGCTGCGAGGTGACGCCGCCCTCGTCGCCATTAGCGTACACGAAGACATCGTCTGCGAGCTCGCGGATCCTGTTCTTGCGGAGCTGGAGAACGCGGAGCGACGCGAGACACGAGAAACTCGACGGGATCGTGTCGAGGTTGTGCCCCGAGAGTCGGAGCTCACGCAGTTGCGAGAGCGAGGAGAAGAACGTGGACGGGAACTGCGCGAGCGTGAGGTTCTTCCAGTGGAAGTCGAGCACGTTTGTGGAGTTGGACGCGACGGAGATCGCGTGTGTGAACTCCCTCTGAAGGTGGATGTCTGTCGACCAGCACTCGTCTCCGACGCCGACGATGCGAGACTCTGGGACGGGAGGCCGTGCGCCTCGAAGCTCGCACTGCAGCTGGTGTGTGAGCTGCCACATGACCTGCTCGATGGCGCCGCTCGCGAGCGTCTCGGGACGGAAGCCGCTGCGCACGAGCAGGGGGTTGTTCTGGAGCTTGAGAGTCGTGAGCTTCTTGAGCTCCAGGAAGGATCTCGGGAGTGACTCCAGTGCGTTCGCGCTCAGATCGAGTGACTCGAGGCGACTCAAATCGCCGAAGCGGTCATGGAGGTGCTGGAACCGGTTGAGCTTCAGATCTAGGCTAGAGCACGCGAGCAGCGTCAAGCGCTCAGGTCGATCTACGCCAGGAAGTACGCATCCACGTACTCTGTGAGACTCGCTAGCTTCGTGAACGAGTCTGGCAGCCACGAGAGCGCGTTCATGCCGAGCTTGACGACGCGTAGCGCCTGCATGTCCTGGAGTGTGTTCGGCAGCGTCAGGAGTTTGTTGTGTTCTGCTTCCAGTCGCTTCAGGCGCACCAGCTTGCCCTGTAGTGTGCATGACCACGAGAGCTCACTCAGTGCGTCAGCGCTCGCGCGTCCCACGGACGCACCGGGGTCCAGCTCCTTACGATTGACGGCGGCAGGTCCAGCAACTGGTTCCCCGAGATGCAGAGCGTCTGAAGGTAGCTCAAGTCGCCGAGCTTGTCGAGCTCCGGCGGGATGCGGTTCACGACGCTCGCGTTGGAGTCGAGGTGGTTCACGAACGCGATCTCCGTCGATGTGCCTTCGTCCACCTTGATCTCCCAGCCACCAGGGAAGACACCAAGCAGCGTCGTGTTCGAGTGGTCAGCACCCTGCAACCTGGTGGCAGGTGCAGCACCGCTGCTGCTACTGCTGCTGCTGCTGCCTCCGAGACGCAGCTTGGGGATGTGGATCTGGAAGCACTTGGGCTTGACGCGGGTCACCGTCTTCGTGGCGACGTGGAAGTAGACCGTGTCCTGGGTCTCGGGGTCCACCTGCACGCGCCAGCGCTTCTTGGCTTGCTCCGGATCAAGTTCCTCGTCGCCCTCGCCGTCGAGATCTCTGCGCGCAGCTGCAAGAGTCTGCTGCTCGGCGCTCTCATCTCCGCTCTCGACGTCATGCTCCTGAACCAACTTGGGCGGCAGCGCGAGCGTGACGAGGCGATTGCCGCTGAGCGACAGGTGCTTGAGCCTCGAGAGGAACTGGAGGCCGTTCGGCGGCACCTGGAAGTGGTTGTGCGAGAGGTCGAGGTCGAGCAGCTTGGTGAGCTCGTGCAGGTTCGCGACTTGCGCCAAGCGGTTGCGGCTCGCATTGATGATCTCGAGCGACGCCGGGAGGCGCAGCGGGAGCGACACGAGCTCGTTGCACGCGACGTTCAGGTGCTTGAGGTACTGCAGCGCCGCGACGCTCGGCGGGAGCGTGTCGAGCGCGTTCTCCTTGTACACGAGCTCCTCTGCCTCTGGGAACGCGGCGCAGAACTCGGTCGGGATCTCTCGGAGCGCGTTGCGACTCACGTTGACGCACCGGATGAAGCGCGCGAGCTGCAGGAGCATCGTCGTGTACACGTGCTCGGGGATGTGGATGAGCTCGAGCGCCTTGAGGTCGAGCGTCTGCGAGCCGCAGGCGCGTCGCACGGCGTCCGCGACCTTGGCGGATTGCGCCGGTTTGCTGCTGCTGCGCTCCTGCTGGTTCGACGCCGCGTCGCGGCGCTGCCTGTCGATGATGACTGCAACCGTGTTGAGCGTCGGCGCGCCGCAGGTGCCGAGCCGCGACTCCGCGAACTGCGCGGTGAACTTGGCGGCGTTCGCGTCGCGATCGAAGCGCTCTTCGAGCGCGAGCTGCTGGAGCCGGTGGCGCTTCGTGAGCGCGTCGATCGTCGCGCGCGCTTCGTGGTAGCTTCCGGCGACTTTGAACTCGCGCGCCAAGTCGAGGAGCGGCGGCTTGCGCTGGAAGTGCTGGCGCGACGCGGTGCTCGGGCCCTTATAGAGCACACCGTCGACGCCCTCGGACACGAGCGCCGGCGGGAACGCGCACGCGTCCGAGTCCAGCGCAGCGCGAGCTCCAGACTTTGACGCGCGTGTGGGAGATCGCGAGGCCGCGGCCATCGCGACGGTGCACTCTGGAGGTCTGGAGACCTGGAGGTCAGGAGGTCGACTCGAAGACTGCCGCCAAGCTATCACGAGAAGCCGTTACCACCACCAGTTCGCCGACGTCCGCTAGGCGAACAAGGAGGAGGAGGAGGAGGGCGACGCCACGATGGACAAGTACACCAAGCTGGCCAAGATCGGCAAGGGCTCGTTCGGGTGCGCGTACCTCGCGGTGCGCAAGAGCGACCCGAGCGGCAAGAAACTCGTGATCAAGGAGATCCGCATGGACCCGCGCGACCAGCAGAGCGCGCTGCGCGAAGCCAAGCTGCTCGCGGCGCTCGACCACCCGAACATCATCGCGTGCAAAGAGAGCTTCCTGCTCGCACCGCCACCTCCGGCGCCGCCGGCGATCAGCGGCGTCGCGGGCCGCCTGCCGCCGCCCGCGCAGGTGCTGTGCATCGTGACCGAGTACGCGGACGGCGGCGACCTGCGCAAGAAGCTCGAGCGCGGCCCGCGGATGCGCGAGAGCGAGATCCTCGACCTCTTCGTGCAGCTCTGCCTGGCGCTCAAGCACCTGCACGACCGCAAGATCATCCACCGCGACATCAAGCCCGAGAACGTCTTCCTCATGCACTCGAACGTGGTCAAGCTCGGGGACTTCGGCGTCGCGACCGTGCTGAGCCACACGCTCGCGAGCGCCGAGACGCTCACGGGCACGCCGTACTACACGTCGCCCGAGATCTGCCTCGGCCGCCGGTACAACCACAAGACGGACGTCTGGAGCCTCGGGTGCGTGCTCTTCGAGCTCGCGGCGCTCGCGCACGCGTTCGACGGCCGCAGCCAGCGCCAGCTCTTCGACAACATCGTGAACGCGCGCGCGCCGCCGATGCCGCCGAGCGCCGCGGTGAGCGTGCGATTCGCGGAGCTCGTGGCCGAGATGCTGCGCAAGAGCCCGCGCGAGCGCCCGAGCGTCAACCAGATCATCAAGAAGCCCATCGTGATGGAGCGCATCCAGGGCTTCCTCACCCAGCACGCGCTCGCCGACGAGCTCAGCCACACGGTGCTGCACGGCCACCACATCTTCCGCGACAGGAACACCGCCACCGCCGCCGGTGGTGGTGGACGAGCAGCTCCGAGTCCCGAGGTCGCGAAGAGAGCTGGCGCCAGCAGCAAGAGTCCGAACGCCGCCGCAGCGCTCGGCGGCAGGCAGGAGGCAGCGACGCCGAGGCGGAAGAAGCTCGGCGGCGCGGCGGGAGGCGGCAAGTCCCCGAGCGTGGTCCTGAAGAAGTCGCGGTCGTTCAAGAAGGCGGCGGCTGCTCCAACTCCGTCCCGTGCTGCTCTCGACCGCAAGCGCGGTGTCGGTGCTCCTGCTGCTGCTGCTGCTCCGAGTCCGTCGAAAGCGCTGCTGGAGCAGCGGAGCCGCCTACTGCTGCAGAAGAAGCGCGCGGTCGTCGAGAGAGCCAAGCAAGAGGCGGTGCGAGCACGGGCCGTTCCTCCTCCTCCGCCACCGCCGCCGACAGCAAAGCCGCCGGCGGCTCCGGTGGCTGCCAGCTCCAAGAACGCGCGCGTCGCGGACCGCGTCAGCGCGTTCAACGCTCAGGTGCGCCTGCCGAGCCGCCGGTTCTCTCTTGTTGCTCCTCTCCTGACGAAGTCTCGTGCCGCGTCAGCAGTGGCGAGCGCAGCGCCAGCAGCTCATGCAGAACCTCCCGGGGCCCCCGCCGCCTCCTTCTCTGCCGAACAACGTCGGAGCGCTGCTTCCACCGCCAGCACCAGCACCAGCACCACCGTCGATCGCTGTCGAGGCGAAGAAGAAGGCTGGCGAGTACCCGAAGCCTGTGACCACGCCAGCGCCAGCTCCGGTCTTCGTGCCGCCGCCGCCAGCTCCGGTGGCCGCTGGTCGCAAGAACGTCTCGGGCGCCGCTGTCGTCAAAGCCGCCGCCGCGAAGCAGCGAGACGCCATGCGCAGAGACATCCAGAGCCGCAAGCAGGAGCTCAAGCGCCTGGGGGCGCGAGCGAGCGCGCCTGGAGCGAGGCGCGCGTCTCCGCTCGACGACCCGGTCATTCTCGTACAGAACCTGCCGGACTACGAGGCCACCGAGCCGCCGCCGTCGATCGCCAGCACCTGCAGCTCGGACGCACTGCGCTCAGCGCCGACGCCGCGTCTTCGCGACGACGACGGCAGCGACGTCGACGCCGATGCTGCAGACGAGGAGGGCGGAGGAGCGCCGGCCAACTTGGAGTTCGAGCGCATGGTGCTGCAGCTCAAGAGCGTGGTCGAGTGCTCGGATCTTGACGACGACGACCCGAGCGACGACGACGAGGACGCGAGCGAGAGCTCCGACCCGGCGGGACCCGCGCCTCGCGTCTTCGAGGAGCCCGACGAGCCGGAAGGAGACGAGGACGAGAACTCGGCCGACGCGCCGACCGCACCGCTGCCGCCAGCATTCGAGGCGGCCGACGCGCCGCTCACGTCGCTCAGGCTCTCGACGCTGGAAGACCCGAGCTTCATCAAGTCGCTGCGCGCGCTGCTCTCGGCTCCGACTGGCGCCGACGCCCGCGAGAGCGCGACCCGAACGATCCGGACGAACGCGACGTCGCCGGAGCACAGAGCGGCGCTCGAGTGGATGCGAGACTACGTCCTGGCGCTCACGTCGCGTCCGGACGGCACGCAGTGTGATCTACCAGAGATGCACTGAAGACAGGCAGCAGGAAGAGAGAGTGAGAGAGAGAGCGGCTGGCACACACTCACACACACACTGGGTTGCATTCGACACGAGCCTTCGCCTATCACACAAGCTCCACATTCTCTCGACCCGACAGGCAGCGACCACGCGGCCGCCGTCGCCGCTGCCTCCGTCGCCCTCGAGCCCACAGCTCACTCTTCGACTCTCACTCACCACACATTCACGTTGTTCGTCACGCACTCGTCATCTTCTTCTTCGTCGTCGTCGTCATCATCGTCGGCTGCTTCGGCTGCGTCGGCGTCAGTTCTTGGTCGACAGGCGGTGCATCATCGCCGCGAGCGAGCTGCCGCCGGCGCCGCGCACTTGCATGTCGACGAGCTCCTCGAGGCTCGCGGCGGGCGACGCCTTGCTCGCCTTGCGCGCGCTCGCCGCCCGGCTGCTGCTCTCGGCGCTCGTGGCCGTGATCGTGACCGAGCGGCGGCGCGGCGCCGGCAGCAGCTTGGAGCGCTCCTGGAACTCCTCCGAGAGCACCTGCATCTTGCGCGCGCCGTCGAGGTTGAGCGGCGCGCACTCGTCGAAGGCCGCGAGCAGCCCCATGCTCGCGCACATGGAGCGCAGGTGGAAGTAGTACTTGGCGTACGACACGGCCGAGACGCGCACGTTGTACTCGACGGCGCTCAGGTACGCGAGCTCGAGCTCGTTGATCTCCCGGAGCGAGAGCTCGGGCCAGATCTTGGAGAAGTCGGCGTTGCACATGCTCAGGTCGTCCCAGACCTTGGACGCCATGACCATCGAGCAGAAGAGGATCGCGCGCCAGTTGCTCCCGCGGAGCTGCAGCGCGCCGCTCGTGGCCTTGAGCAGCCGCTCGACGTACACGAGGCTCATGATGATGCACTCGGCCTCCATCTGCGCGCGCGAGAACACGTGCTTGATGAACGCGCCGATCTCCTTGAGCGGCGGCACGACCACCACGAGCGGCGCGTCGTCCAGCGCCGCCGGCAGCGGCTCGCGGCGGCTCACGAACACGTCGAAGCGCGCGTCGAGCGCGATCGGCGCGGCCGCGGCCTCCACCATGTGCGCGCGCAGCACCGTGGCCACGCACGTGATCATGCAGTCTTGGTCCGGCGCGTTCATCGTGCCCATGCGCACATAGATCGTGCTCGTGCTGTTCGAGCGCCGGCGCAGCGGCTGGCGCGTCGAAGCCGCCGGAGCTGCCGCCGCCGGAGCCGCCGACTGCGTGTACGACTCGAGGTCGGACGCGCGCGGCTGCAGCGCGAGCCGCACGCGCTCTTGGATCGGCGACGGGATCGTCACGAGCCGCGGCGCCGCGCCGTCAACCTTCTTCTCCATCACCACGGGCGTCTCGTAGGACGAGAGCGTGCGGAAGAGCAGCGGCGGCTTGGCGGCCGCCGCCGAGAGCTCGTCCTGCTCGTCGTCGTCCTCGTCGTCCGTGCTGTCATGGGTCGACGCGGCCGCGCGCTTGAGCACGGGGGCGGCCCCGGAGCCGAAGTCGGGTGTGTTGGGCGCCGAGCGGGTCACGAACGGCCCGAGCTGCGGGCGCCGGAGTGCGTCCGCGCTGCCGAGCGAGCTGCGCACGACGTGGTCCGGCGGGCCCTGGGCGGCGCCCGAGGACGACATGCCGATGTCGCTGTGGCGGAACGGCGGCCGGTGGCCGTCGGCGTCGCCCTCGCTGCCGCGCAGCCACGTGCCGGCGCGCAGCTTGGAGCGGATGTTGTTCTCCATCGCGAAGAAGAACTGGCGCTTCTCGCGCGCCTCCTGCTCCGCGAGCGCCGCGGGCTTCTTCCACGTCGTCTCGCGCGTCACCGGGTGGTAGTAGTATGGGCGCTTGGTCTTCGGGTCGACCGCCACGCGCCACTCGACGCGCGGGGCGGCGGCGCTGCTGCTGCTGCTGCTGTTGCTGCGGCTCTTGGTCTTCTTCTTGGTCGCCTGCGGGGCGGCCGCCGACGCAGACGAGGCGGCAGCGGCGGCGGCCGCGCTGCGCTGGTGCAGCTGGTGCAGCGTCTGTGGCTGGCGCGACAGCGTCGGCGTGGGTCCGTGGTACACGGCGCTGCGCTGCTGCTGCTGCGCGAACGCGGCCATCTGCGCCTGGATCTGCGCCTGCGCGTGCGCGATCGCCTGCGCGCGCGCCAGCACGTCCGCGTGCGGGTTGGACCCGTGGCGCTGGTGGCGCGGCCGGGAAGCCGCTGCCGCCGCGGGGACCGCCTGCGAGTGCGGCATCCCGGACGTCGGCGCCATGCGCAGCGGCGACACGACGCTGTTCATGGAGGAAGGGGGGGGGGGGGGGGGGGGGG
>JAASGM010000324.1:0-22855 GCA_023334215.1 Globisporangium cystogenes | reverse complement strand
TTGGTGTCGGTGTCGGTGTCGGTGTCGGTTCTGGAGTTGCGTTGGTGTCCTGCTCATGCGTCCTGTGGTGCTTTGAGGCAGCAGCGAGCTGTGCTTGTCCTCGCGAGCGCTCGTGTGTTGCTTGTCCTACGTTGTTATCTCTTTCTCCGTGTTTGCAGCTCGTTACGAAGAAGCCAACTCGTGTAAACTCGTGCTTGCATTGCATAACGTCACGAAGATTTGCTCACTCAGCGGACAAGGTGCAGCGAGCCCCGCCCGCTGAGCTGAGCGCACACAAGCACCATGGCGTGAACACTGCAAGGGCTGCAAGTCAACACAGCAGTATGTGCGCGAAATCAAGCATCCGAGCGAGCTGGTTGTGAACCGATCACTTCCGATCACTTCCGATCCAGCATGAAAGCCGATGACGCACATCGACGCACATCTTGGTCACATTTCGAAGCAGCGCAATCTCGAGCGTGCGCGCCAAGCGACACGCTTCGTTGTCGCAAGATATGCAGGGTGTGGCGAGTGGCGAGTGTTTGATTTGGCAATCGCGTTGCTGCTGCTGCTCTGCCGCGGCTATCGAGCAAGGCGCTCACGGCTGGCCGCGCTCACGCTTTGAGGCGCTTTTCAAAGCGCCTTTTGCCGATTCCTCAGCAGCGCCAGCAACAATTACGAGCACGTTCTTGTGGGTCGGAGGCACTTTTGTGAAAAAAACTCTTTTTTTTCAGAAATACTGAAAAAGAGAGTTTGTATCCATTTGAACTCAGATGTAACCGTCACTCACTTTGCTCTCTCCCGCTGCAGGAATCTTCACATTGCATCTCGAGCCAATTCAGTTGTGGAAATAGAGGGCGAATTCCCGCTGCGGAGCGAGAGGGGGAATGTCCGACGATTACGCAGCTGAACCTACACCTTTTTTTTTAGAATCCCGTGTCCAACGCCGACTTTTTCATACTTTTTGGCTTTCGATTGTCTATATTTTAGGAGAGCAACTTGATCCTGCTTGGCTCGCTGCGATAGCTGACTGTCCGCGCATGCTCGCTGCTGCTGCTGTCGTCACGAGCTCTACCTGCTCGGGTCGGGGGACGACCTAAGCGAAGGTTACCACGCGTTGCGCGCGTGCCTGAAGCGAGCGAGCGAGGTCGTCGCAGGTCTTGCGGACTTGCTATCACCACCACATCCGAGGTCCCTCCCTCCCTCTCCTGCTTGCTGCGCGATCGAGCAGGCTGCCACGCTGCCGCCACGCAGCGCCAGCTCAGCAACCGGCAACCGGCCTCGTCGACGACGACAGCGCTCAGGTGAGCTCGCTGGCCTTGCACAAAACGAGCACCCTGCGAGTGGAACGGGTGGTGGAGCGAGCTCAACAGCCAGCAAAGAGCTCCACGACAACCAGCTGCGCGGGCGGCGGCGCGTGTGAAGTGCATCGAGCAAAATGCGCTCGGTGAGCGAGCTCCCTTGGTCGGCAAATAAAAGGAGCAAGACAGCGGCTGCGGAGGCGGTGGTGGCGGCGAGTAGCTGGCCACCTCGAGCGGCTCCCTTCACGCCGCGCGCGAGAGTTCTACCTCACGAGAGAGCCTCACGGCAAGCGAGCTAGCAAACGAGAGAGAGAGAGAGAGAGAGAGCTTGCAGGCGAGCTGCGCCTTGCTGGCATGGAGTGTGGTGGTGCTGCAGGGGCAGCAGGTCTGGAGCTCTGGAGGTCGGAAGATGAAGCCGCAGTAGAGTTCGAGTTGGTTGGATCGGCAATCGAGGCAACTGCGCCTTTTTTGGCGGAAGAGGTGGTCCACCTCGAATATCAGCTTTTTTGTTTGTGAATTTCAGGAAAGCAGAATCCTGTCTTGGTTGATCGTCTCGCTGCTTTGGCGAACCAGATCTGGTTCGCGAAGAGGATTTGTATGACACCTACATTCTGTGTATCTGGTTGGAGAGTGTGGACTCAAGCCGAGCGCAATCTATACAAAGTCGGTGATCAACTACAATTCTGAATTCGAATCTAGCCAGAAACAAGCCAGATTGCGAAGTGGGTAAGTCAAGCTCGGAATCCTAACATTCAAGGATATTGTGTTTTTTTTCGAAAATATCGTGCAAATACAGAAGATGGTCCGCCGCGACGAGAATGATGGTCTTGCTGCCACAACAGACCATTTGACAAGATATGCATGCTCCCAAGTTGCGAGCACTAGCTTGTGGCAACATTTGCTGTGAATGAGCAAACCGATCGTGACAGTCGAGGACTGGCGACTATTGTCGCCCCCACAAACAGAGGGATAGGGGTCGAACCCCATCAACCTGAAATGTAGACATTCCACTGACCAATCACAGCGGCACACGGCGTCGCCGTGGAGCGCGCAGGCGGCCGGGCGGGTGACTCGATGCCGCGCAGCTTGCTCACCCGCACGACCTCCCTCCCCTGGATTGGCCACGCGGGCTCGGGGTAGCGAAACGCGGCCGCCCGTGTCTCATACCCACATACAGTTGCCAAGTGCAGACTGTTTTTCGAAATCGCCAGCCGCGACGATTACGATATTTACGATTCATAGCCCGAAAAGTCAAATTTTGACAATATGGCGCTGCCCATCTTGAACTTGCCACCTAGCACCAGGTGCTCAGTTTGGAAAAAGACGACAAGCACACAAGCAAGCAGACCGCGAGCAGCGCCAGCACACAGCACACAGCACACAGCACACAGGTTCTTCCAGCGCACGCGCGAGAGAGATGATGATGATGACAGACAGCGCGCCGGCCGCAGTCGGCAGGAGCGTCACGCCCACGGCCGCCAGCGCCAACGCCAGCGCGAACCGCCGCCCGCGCGCGCAGAGCATGCACCAGTTTGGCGAGAAGGCGTCGCTCGCGTCGCCTGGCGCCGCCGTCGCCGCCGCGCGCGACTGCAACACCTCCGGCTCGTTCGTGAGCAAGCTCTTCCGCATGGTCGAGAGCGAGCCGTCGACGATCGTCTCGTGGATCCGTGGTGCGTCTCGAGTGCGGTTGTGCGTGTGAGTGACGCATGGAGACTTGATGGGTACGGACGACAAAGCAGGCGGGCGGGGAGGGTCTCCGCGCCCCTTTCCTGTCTGTTTGCTTCTGTCGTCTGCCTCATGGGGGCTCCTTGCTGCTGCTGCGTGCTCGGAAGGTGGTGGCGTTGGACACATGGGTTGACAGAACTGGTTCTGTCGTTGTGTGCGCTCGACAGGCGGCACGGCGTTCTGCATCGTGGACCCGAAGATGATGGCGGAGCACTGCCTGCCCAAGTACTTCCGGCACCGCCGGTTCTCGAGCCTGATCCGCCAGTTGAACTTCTACAGCTTCTACCGCGTGCAGGAGGGCCAGCTCACGATCTACCAGCACTCATTCTTCCGCAAGGGCCGCCCGGACTTGCTCGTGCACATCAAGCGTCGCGGAGCCGGGAAGGCCAAGGATCCGTGGTTCGACCCGCTGGCGGCCCAGGCGAATGGCGGCGCCGCCGCCGCTACGACCAGCAGCTCTGTGAACGCCAGGAACGTCAGCCCCAACAACACCGTCGGCAACAGCAGCAGCACGAACGGCAGCAGCATTAACAGCCAGCCGCTGAACCTCGCCGCCATCGGCGCCATGACCACCCCGAGCGGCATGATGTGCTACTCGCCGATGTCGAAGCCGATGCTGGTGATCGAGAACATGTCGCCGGCGCTGAAGCCCGGTATGGCTCCGATGGCCGTGCCTCCGATGATGGACCTGGGCGAGCCGCTGCTGGCGCCGCCGTCGGAGAACGCGCTGAAGCAGCAGCGGTGGGAGCAGTTCCGGGACGGCGAGTTCGCGTACTCGATGTCGCCGGCGCTGCAGCTGAAGAGCAAGTTCGTGTTCATGGAGAACGGTCAGAGCCCGATGCTGCGCCCGAGCGAGGCGGGCGGGCTGCCAGCGCCGCTGGACCTCGACATCCAGGACTTTTTGACCGAAGACTGCAGCATCAATGCAGGAATGGGCGAGATGAAGAGCCAGCTGGAGGACCGGCTGTGCGGCAGCAGCATGCTGAGCGCGTCGATGCTGCCGGCGAAGCACGCGATGGTGTCCCGGGACCTGCTCAAGTGGGACGTGAAGAGCGAGGACTGCGCGAGCAGCAGCCAGGTGGCGGGTCTGCTGGGCGGCCACGAGGACGGCGCGAACTTCGAAGACGAGCTGCTGCTGGACCTCGCGACCGTGGAGCCGGACACGTGGGAGGTGCCGCTGTCGCCGCTGAACGAGGAAGAAGACATGATGCCGTGGCTCGACCTGTGCTTCTGAAGCGCCGTCGAGACGCCGTTCTCCTTTATTTAAGCCGTGGCGGCACGGCGGCGGCGGCGGCGCGGGGGCTCGTGCGCGATGCCTGTCCACCAAGTTCAAGAAGGCCAGCAGCCGAGGAAGTCGAGAGATCTATTTTGTAGGATGTACAGTAGCGACAGCATGTAGGCAGCAGCAGATCGATGATTCAGTGAGGAGCTAAGTAAGCAAGTAAGAGAGCGAGCAAGCGAGAGCATCAGCCGTTGTCGTCGTCGTCGTTCCTTGGCTTCGGAAGCGCATGCGCTTACTTGTGGTCGGTTCAGCACTGGCGCCGTCGTCGTCGTCGTGAGGATTCTGAGACGAGCGTGTCGCGAACAGGGCAGACGGACGACACCTGCATGCATGCGCACGAGTCGGAAGCTCGAAGGTCGAAGGTCGAAGGCGCCAGACACACAAGAAGAAGATCTTTCGCGGCCGCTTAGTACTTGAAAATGGACACCTTGCCGCCGGGCGTGAGCGTGAGCTGGCGCTGCTCCTCCTCCTTGAACGCCACCTTCCACTGCTTCTTCTCCTGGCGCCGCTGGCCCTTGAGCGCCTTCACCGCCTCCTTGCGCGCGCGCTTCTCCTCCTTGCTCTCGCCCTTGCCGCGCGCAGGCGCCGCCGCCGCCGCCGCGCTCACACTCTCGTCCCGCTCCTTCTTCTCGGCCTCGAACACGCCGAGCGGCATCCCCGTCTTGCGCGACAGCACGATCGTCGAGCGCCGGTCGCTCGCCGCCGCCTCGAGCGCCTCCGTGTCCATTGCGGCCACGGCGCTGCGCGCCTTCTTCTTCTTCTTGTGCGGATTCTCCTCGCGCAGCACCGTCGGGTGGTTGTCCAGGTTCGAGTACGTGCTCACGATCGACTCGCAGTCCCACTGCTCCTCGGCGCGCGCCGTCAGGTACGCGTTGCGCGTGTACAGCGCGCGCAGCTCCGCCTCCAGCTCCGCCGCGTCGTCGTCCTCGGGTGTCGTGTCGCCGTCCGCGTCGTCGCCTTCGCCGGCCTCGTACGCCTCGCGCTCGCGCGCGCACTCCTCGAGGATCTCCTTGAGCCGGTTCCCCGACCGCAGCGGGTTCCCGATCTTCCCTTCGTCGTGCAGCATCTCGAGCTGCACGCTCACGTAGTCCTCCACGATCTCGTCCAGCAGCTTGCCCTCCAGCACGAGCTCGCCGCGCGTCTCCGGGTCGTCGTCCTCCAGCTCGCCGAGCTGCTCGTCGTCGTACTCCTCCGCGAGCGTCTTCTCGAAGAGCTCGTCCAGCACGCGCTGCTCCTCCGCCTTGTCCGCCGGGTCGTACGCCTCGTCGTCGTCCTCCTCGTCGCTGAAATCGTCGTCATCGTCGTCGTCCTCGTCGTCCGACAGGTTCCCGCGGAACTTGGGCACGCCGCTCGCCGCCTCCATGAGCTTGGCGATGTGCGCGTCGTAGTCGAAGCCGTCGGCCGCCGCGCCGGCGCGCTCCTCCGGGTTCTCCTCGGCCGCCTGCGCCATGAAGTCGTCGTCGATCTCCTCGAACGCCTCCGCGTTCACGAGCGCCTCGCGCAGGTCCTCGTCCATGACGTCGGTCGTGAGCGTGATGGCGTCCAGCAGCCGCTCCTGCTCCTCGCCGCTCGGCAGCACGTCCGCCGGCAGCTCCACGCGGCGCGCGAGCTCGCTCTGCGGCGAGAACTGCCCGTCGGCCGAGTAGAACTTGCCCTTGCCCATCTCGCGCATGTGCTGCGAGTAGTCGTAGCCGTCGCGCACCATGCCGTTCTCGTCCACGAGGTCCTCGGCCTCCACGCCGCCGAAGCGCACGCGGCGCACGGGGAACGCGCTCGCTGCCTGCGGCTTCGCGCTCTTCTTCGCCGCCTCTCGCGAGGGCGACGCGATCAGCGCCGGCATCTCGTCGTCGCTGTCATCCTCGTAGTCGTCGTCGTCCTCGTCGTCGTCCTCGTTGTCGCTCCGGAACTCGATCTCCACTTGTTTCTGCGCCAGACGACGTCACACATCGCGCCATCGCCTCGCCATACACACGAGAGGCCTCGCGAGCGCACCTTGGAGGACAGCAGCACGTACTTGGACGCGTCCGGGTCGTTGGCGCGCGGGTCGCGCTGGCTGCGGTGCACGACGTGGAAGTGCTGCGCCGTCTTCTTGTTGATGAACTGCTTCTTCTTGCCCTGCGAGGACGTCGGCGAGCGCGGTGGGTCAGCGCCGGCGGGTCACGCGCGTATAGACACAGAGAGAGGGAGAGAGGAGCGTACCATGGTGGCGGTCGGTCGGTCGGCTGCAGTCCTGTAGCTGTGCGAGCGTACGTGCTGTGGCGCGGCGGAGCTCTTGGTGCACGCGCGTGGAGGTGGCTGCTCGGGTTTTGAAATGGATGGAGCACGCCACTGCCTTCGGATGGACACGGATCATACAGTTTCCAACATATACAGTCGAACCGAGAAAACCTGTCGACTGATTAGCGAATCAATCAGAGCATACTAAAGGCAAGTGACGCGCAATGACAAGCAAGAGCGACGAATGCGAAGCATGGACATGGAGGAACTTGTTCTTCTTCTTCACCACTCTCACTCCGTCTGTTAGTGAGCCCACAAGGCAGCCCTTAGAGCTTGGCGAGCGCCGCCGCGACCTGCGCGAGCCCCGCCGGCTTGAGCGCGTCCGCCGCGCCGCCGCACGCGTCCACGAGCGCCTGCAGGTCGTCGAACTCGAGCGCCTCGCAGATCTCCTCGGTCTTGACGACGTCGATCGCGCCGTCGACGCCCTGCTCCTGCGCCGCCGCCATGAGCTCGCGGAACGACTTCTTGACCTTGCGGAAGAGCTTCTTCTGCTTCTCCTTAACGAGCTTGGAGTTCTTGCGCAGCTCCTTCTCCGCGTCCTCCTTCTCGCGCACGGCGCGCTCGGCCTCCTCGGCGGCGCGGCGCTCCTCGTCCAGCGCGCGCTGGATCGCCTCCTCCTTCTCGCGCTTCACGCGCTCCTTCTCGTCCTTGGCCGCCTGCTTGACGCGCCGGATGCGCGGGTCCGCCGCCTGCGCGCGGTCCACGAGGTTCGCCAGGCGCGTGTACTCGGCCTTCTTCTTCTTCTTGGCCGCCGCCTCGTTCTTCTTGGCCATCCAGCGCTTGTGGTCGCGGTGCTCGGCCGACTCGACGTCGTGCTCCGAGTCGTGCAGGAAGATGCGCCACGAGTCGAACTTGTGCCAGAAGTCGTAGAACGCCGTGACCGTGTCCAAGTCGGTCGCGTCGTCGCCGAGCGCCGGCACGGGCGTCGTCTCCGAGAAGCGCGCATTCGCCACGAACACGGGGCCGTAGAGCTCGTAGAACGACTTGCCCGCGCCGTCGTTCTCCTTGATCTTCTCCGAGCCCGTCGGGATCCAGTCGTCGAAGTCGCACTGCGAGTCGTACGCGCGCTTCTTGGCCGGGTCCACGAGCGTCGCGAACGCCTTCTGCACCGCGAGGTAGTTCGGGTCCTTCTCCGTCTTGCCCGTCTTGTCCGGGTGGTGCTCGATCAGCACGCGGTGGTACGCCTTCTTGACCTGCTCCTCCGTCACGTCGAAGCCAAAGTCGCTCAGCCCGAGCTGCTGGTACATCGTCAGGTCCACAAAGTTCTTGCCGCGGATGCTCTTGCGGTACTTCTTCAGGATCGCCTCCTCCTGCTTCTTGCTCGCCTTGCGCTCCTTCTCGTCGTCGTCGAGCGACTCGCAGCTCGCCGACCGCCCGCGCACCACGTTCTTCACGCGGCGGTGGTACGTGCGGCCGAACGCCTCGAACGCCTTCGTCTTGAAGTACCCGCCGGGCCCATGGGCCACCTCCGACTCCTTCGTGAAGCTCGAGGGCGGCGTCGGCAGCGACAGCGTGAACGACATCGTCACCGGCTTCTTCTTCTGCTGCTGCTGGCAAGGACGCGAATGGGCGGGAGGTCGACGAAGAGCTCCAATGCGAGAATCGCCTTTGACCACCCAATGTGGATCGGAAATAAGCGAGAGCATACTGCAGTTATATCATGCAATAATAAGTGTCCACATTGTACTCCAAGACTGTCCACTTCCCAACCGAGTTGCCTTTTTTCATCGCGCGGAGGTCCCATGCTCGGCAACGGCGGCGACCATGCGCTGCGCGTGGCGCTGGACGACGAGCACGCGAACCAGGGCGACCGCTGGAGCGCGCTGCTGGCTGCTTGGCCGGCACATGATCGAGGACCGTGATGCTGCGCAACCAGAGCGAGTTCCTCGACGAAGAGGAGGAGGGAGACGAGGACGAGGACGAGGAGGCGCTCGGGATCGAGTCGGGCTTCGACGTACGCGCGTCCAAGTCGAAGAAACTCTCGTGCAGGTCGATGCGAGGACGTTGGCACATGACGCGTCATATCCCTCAGTGTCGTCGCTGTGGCTCCCACTGGCGCTGCTGTTGGTGGACAGCGGTGTCACTCGCTTCGTGGCTCGTGAGGACGGCGGAAGGCTGTCGGGCACCGCGATCGTCAGCTTGGCGGCCGAGTCGGAGCCGAAAAGTTCGTCGTTGATGGGCAGTGCGAGCAGCTCCGGCAGCGGAGTGCTCTTGGTGCGCACAGCGTCGGGCGGTGGCGCCGCCGAGGTCTCCGATGCGGCTGGCTCTTCGACCGGCGCTGCTGGTTCGGGGGTTGTAGACGACGTAAGCGGCAGCGGCGGCCTCTCGTCCCCCGCCGCTGCGGTCTCTGCTGGCGGTGGAGGCAAAGGCGATGTTCCAGAGCTGGTTGAAAGTGGCGGTGCTGACGATCCCATTCAGGAAGCAGATGGAGTGTTCATCGGACCGCCTACGACGCGCTCGTGCCCAACGACCGCTGTGTCTGTGCACTCGCTGCTGTCGAGGCTACGTGACGTTCAGCCTGCTTTGGGTTCCAGAAGCAGCAGCAGCCCCAGCACCACCTCCGACGTCTTTGGGCCGGACTTTCGGCTCCGCGACGCGCTTGCTGTGCTGGAGCAAGTGTTCTCGGCGAATCCATTGCAGGCGGCGCTGTCTTCATCGGCACCGTCAGCGCCAGCAGCTGCTCAATCGATGGTGCCTATCAGGTCCTCGTCGTTCCAGCAGCAGCAGTCTGAAAGCAGCAACAGCCTCGCTACGAATCCTGCGTGAAAGACGAGATCAATGTGAATAGTTCATCTAAGCACAACCAACCGCAGCAGCAGCCAGCGATGGACCTGTTTTTCGCAGACTCGCTGCACGTGTACTCGAAGTTCCCGACGCGCTCGCTGCCGTGCTGTTCGCAAAGCAGCGCTTGGCGCTGACCCCACAGCAACGCGCTGTCGTCGCCGGAGTCGAGTGACGGTCGCCATCGGGAGAACCAGCACCGGCACCAGCACCAGTCACACCTCCAGCTTCCAGTGCTGCTCGACCAGTTCCTGCAACACACGAGCCTGTGGCAGTCGAAGCGACCTCAGCGCTCTCCTCCTTCACACGAAGACACAAACACAGTCTAGAGACGCGAGTCGAGCGAAGCGCAAGAGCCTTCGCAGTGACACAAAACTCGCCGTGTTGCTCCTTCGAGGTGAGCCGAAGTCATGAGAAACGCGGAGACGATCTTTATGAAGTGGACGGTGTTCACTCAGTTTGCGTCCGGCGTACGGACTGCACCATGCAACAATGAAGAATAAACCGACCGAATCGGGGGAGCGAACTCCGGTCGCTGCAGTAGCAGCACCAGAAGCAGTAGAATGGAGTGAGGGCGAGAACCAACCTGTTGATAGGCAAGATCATTCGAGGGCTCATAACCTGTTTCAAAGCAATCGAGGTCTCATAACCTGTTTCAAGAATGGTCGAGGGCTCATAACCTTTCAAAGCTCTGGCCACATTTTGACAACCCACATTTCTCTCATGACGCGCCAGCAGCAGCTCGAGCCGCTCGCGGGCGCCGCAGTCGTGTGCCGCCTCGCCCCCAGAGACCCCAGCGCTGCTGTCTGCACGCGGACGCCGTGCTGCTCGTGAGCGACTTCCTCGACGGCGCCACCCCCGAGCGCTGGAGCTTCGAGCGCGCGTGCGCGTCCGGCGACCTGCGGCTGCTGCAACGTGTGGCTGTGCGGGAGGCGAACGCTCTGGCGGCGGATGCTGCAGATGCGGCGGCAGACGCGAGAGCGTCGAATGCGCCAACGCGCGCGTCCGACCCGCGCAGAGACCCGTTCTACCGCGCGTTCGTCGCGTCCAAGGGACTCGTCGCGGCGGTGCGCGCCGACCACCTGGAGGTCGCGCGCTGGGCGTGCGCCGAGTACTGTCCGCAGGTGGTGTCCGTGAACGCGGTCTCGGAAGCGGCGGCGGTCGGCAATCTGCGCATGCTGCAGTGGCTGTGCGAGCGGTACCCAAGCGTGCAGTCGGATGCTGTCGTTATGAACAAGGCGGCGGAGAACGGTCGCCTCCATGTGCTGCAGTGGCTCGTCCCGACGCTCCAGACGAAAGCGGAGCACCTCGCGAGCTTAATGGCCGAAGCGGCGCGTTGCGGTCACCTCGAGATCGTGCGGTGGCTGCACGAGCGGCAGTGCGAGTTGGACGGAGCGCCAACGCTGCCAACGACTGCGAGCGGCCGTCTGGTGCCGGCGAGGGCGATCGCCAACGGACACCGCGAGGTCGTCGAGTTCCTCCACGAGCGCGGGTACCCGTTCGGAGGGCCCGACGCTCTCTATGTCCAATGTTGCGTGAGGAATGGCTGCGATCTGGAGATGGTCATGTGGGTACACGCTCAAGGTTACACGAGCGGCTCCGGCAGCTGGATCGACGACGCGGCCAATGTCAGCCGCTTGGACGTCGTCAAGTGGATCCACGAGAACTACCCGAGCGACGCGTGCACTACTGCCGCGATGAACCAGGCGGCGTCCCGCGGCCACTTGGAGATGCTCAAGTGGCTGCACGCGAACCGGACGGAGGGCTGCACCACGGAAGCCATGAATTTTGCAGCCGCGCATGGCCATTTCGAGGTCGTCAAGTGGCTGCATGAACACCGCGCCGAGGGCTGCACTGAAGATGCGGTCGAAGGGGCCGCAACGGAAGGCCATCTCGACATCGTCAAGTGGCTGTACGAGAACTACCCCGAGAACTGCTCCGAGGCATTGGGGGTGGAAGATGCTGCGTCGAATGGCCACCTCGAGGTCGTGAAGTGGCTCCATAACGCCCACCCAACGCAAGAGATCCCGGAGACCGTGTTCGAGGCGGCTGCGGAGAGCGGCCATCTCGAGATTGTGCAGTGGCTGCACGCCAACGGAACGGCGAGATGCTCGAGCTGGGTAATGAATGTGGCAGCGTCGAGCGGACACCTCGACATCGTCAAGTGGCTCCACGAGAACCGAACCGAAGGCTGCACGACTGCAGCGATGGACGATGCCAACTCGCTCGAAGTGCTGCAGTGGCTGCACGCGAATCGGACGGAGGGCTGCACGCACCGCGCGATGGAGAAAGCGGTTCGTTCTGGGAACTTTGAGAAGCTGCTGTTCCTGAAGGAGCGGGGACTGGATCGCTACACCGAAGGTGTTGTCGTCACAGCTATGCAATGGCTCAAGTTTGAGATCTTCGAGTGGCTGTGCGCGAACTACTCGGCGGATCCTCCCGCTGGCACCCGCGCGCCTTTGGATGTCGTGGTCTCTGGTGACCGCATGCCTTCGGATATCATGAACGCTTGGAACATGTTCAACGACTTCAAGCGCTTGGTGAACACGGCGGCGCGCAACTGATGTCGCCAGGAGTGACGATGGAGCAGCTCCGATGCCACACGCGTCGAACTGATTGATGTTGTAGTCGACGTCGTCGTCATGCGTTGCAAAGTACACTTTGGTTGTCATCTCTCTCTCACTCACTCATTCACTCTCGGCACTGGTCGTTCCAGTCTTCTCTACGCTTCCTAGCAGTCTTCTTCTCTCCTCTTGGTATCCTCACCGCTGCTGTCGCCGTCGCCGCTGTCACTTGTTCGTTCTTCGGCATGCCGCCAGCGGGGGATTCGCACACCTAGTAGTTCGAGTGTGACTTGCCACGCGACCGACTGAGGTTGCGGCTGCTCGCCGAGCCAGGTGTGCGTGTGCTGCGGCACGACTGCGGGAGGTGCCGTCGTACTTCGCGTACAACGCGTTCACGCGGAGCAGGAGCGACAGCACCGGTACGAGGAAGAACAGCAGGAAGAAGAAGCTGGTGAACACCGCGCGGCGGCTCGTGCAGAAGAAGCCCACGCACGCGACCCAGAGCACCGACGTGATGCCATGACCTGCGAGGAAGCAGAGCAGCAGCCACACGATGCGCAGCATCACGTACGCGGCGTCCTCCGTCCACGTGTCCGTCATCTCGTTCACGTCGAGCGCTATGACGAACCAGACACTCCTCCTACTTCCTACTTCCAGCGCATGCTCGACCACCACATCACTCTCCTCCCCCGCATGAAGACACATACACACAGCAGCTCATCGTGAAACGCGAGCTGAGCGCAAGAGCCGTCGTAGTCACACAGGGTTGGCGGCCGTGTTGCTCCTTCGAGAGGCTCCGACAGAGTCACGTGCAGCGAACGCATGAGCGCGCTGGCTGCCGATCCCCGTCGCCTTCGTACGGACCCGCGTCGCTCAGTCGCTGTCGCTCAGTCGCTGTCGTCGTCCGACGAGAGGCTGAGCGAGATCGTCTTCTGCACCGCGTCTTTCTTGTCCGAGTCGCTGCCGCTGGTGTCGCTCGACGACGACTGCAGCGCATGCGCTGCAACGCCGCCGGGCTTCAACTCTTCTGCCATCTCGGCTCGGCTCGAACGCTCCCTCATTCACCCCCGCCGCCGCCGCTGCTGCCATCGCTACCGCCGCCATCGTTCTCGGTGCTGTCTCTTCCTGACGGGTGCGCGCGACGCGGCAGGACGACGACCCAGCACTGCTTGGTGAACATCATTGTCTTCTCCGAGCGCTCAGAGCCTAGAGCGTAAGCTACCGCCCGCCGCCAAACAAGTCGAAGCTCTCGTCGCTGTCGTCACCACCACCGCCGCCGCCGCCGCTCGTTTCGCGGGACCGCGGCGCCTCGCCGAACAGGCTGCTGTACGTCGCCGACTCGCTCGTGCGCCGGAAGCGCAGCACCACGGGCCGCGGGCTCCGGCTCACGAGCTGCGCGAACTGCGTCGTGTTCGTCACCGTCATGCCGCTCACCGTGAGGATCGAGTCGCCCGGCGCGATCTCGCCGGTCGCGAGCGCCGGCCCGGGCGCGCCGGACGGCAGCGCGCACAGCTCGCGCACGATCACGGCGCGTCCGCTCTGCTTGGCGATGATCCCGAGCGACGCGCTCGAGAACACGACCTCGTACTCGTCCTGGGCCGTCGGACCCGTCGGCACCAACGCGCCGTCGCCACCGCCGCCGAAGAGATCGTACGCTGCGGCCGCGTCGCGCTCGGCGTCGCCGTTGCCGCCACTGCTGATGCTGGTGCTGGTGGCGGTGGTGGTGCCCATGCGGCCGGCGTCCGCTGCCTGGGAGATGCCCGGCGTGTGCGCCTGGATGTCGTCGCCGACGATCACGACGTTCGTCGCCCACCAGCTCTGCGCCTCCTGGTGCGTGAACGTGGCCGTGTAGCCCAGGTTGGCCTTGAGGCGCGCCGCCTTGCGCGTCACGAAGACGTTGCAGGCGTTCGAGTGCGCGGTGAAGTAGACGTCGCCCGACGTGAGCAACGTCGGCGTGTACCCCCACGCGAAGAGCACGAGCGCACGGTCGGCGCGCCAGTCGCCGTCCGCGACGCCCGCGAGCGACCGCCGCCCGAGCGGCAGCACGCGGAGCTCGGCGCCGTCGTTCAGGCGCGCGTTGACCACGAGCGGGTGGCGCGAGTTGTTGACGAGGCCGAGCGCCACGCAGCCGCGCGCCTCGAGACCCGTGTGGTTCGAGTCCCAGTCGAAGACGAGGTGCCGGAGCTGCGCGAGGAACTGCGCGCTCGAGCGGCACTGCGCGAGCAGCCGCGAGTGCTTGTCCACGAGCTGCGCGTTCGTGAGGAACTGGTACTGGAAGCTGTGCGCCGCCGTCGCCGCAAGCGCCGGGTCCGTCTTGCCCAGGAGCGTGCTCACGAGCGACGAGACGCCGCCCGTGACCATGCTCGTCACGAGCGACGTCACCTGGACCGCGTCGAGGAGCCCGAGCGCCTGCGACTTGACCGACTGCACGTAGAAGCCCGCGAGCGACTCGAGCAGCGCCTCCTGCGTCGCCAGCGCGTGCGCGATCTTGAACGCGCCGAGCGTCACGCACGCGTTCTCGATCTCGAGCTTGAGGTGCGCGAGCCAGAAGCCCTGCTGCGCCGTGGCGCCGCCCTTGCCGCGGCTGAAGCTCACGACGACGCGCACGGGCGCGATCTCGCCGCTCGCGATGTACAGCTTACGGCCCGTGAGCGACGCCATCGACGCCGCGTCGTCGCTCGCGGCAAAGTACTCGAGCAGGCGCGCGTCGCTCTCCAGCTCCTCCCGGAGCGACGACGCCGCGCGCGACGACGACGACAGCGAGCGGCTCTGGAAGTGCGCGACCGTCGCCCGCACGAGCCCGTTGAGGCGGTCGACGAAGCGCATCGATGTCGTGATCTTGACGTCCTGGAGCTCCACGCGCAGCCGGTCGACCCACGTGAACCTCGCGTGCGGCTTCTCGACGTACGCGACTTCGAGGAAGTGCTTGCTGCCGCCGCCGCTGCTGCTGCTCCGGTGCTGCTGGTGGTACGGGTCGTACGGCGCGCTCGGGCGGGCCACGGGGCGGAGCACCACCGGGTGCTTCGAGTCCGCCAGCAGGTCCTCGACCTGGACGCCCATGACGTTCATCTTGGCGCTCGTGCCCAGCGGCGACACGTTGCTCTCGACGCTGATGCGCGAGATCGCGAGCCGCGCGACGTTCTCGTGCGGCTCGTCGCGGCCGCGCGCCTTCGCCTTCGGCTTCCTCTCTGCGCCGTCGTCCGCGCGCTGCTTCCTGTCCGCTAGCGTCACGACGACGCCCGCGATCTGCGTGTGCACGCTGAACGTGTCCCAGCCGCCGCCGGACGCCGCGGCCACTGGCGACGCCGCGTCGCCCGCCGCCGCCGCGTCCGCCTCGGTGATCTCGACGACGAACGTCGCCTGCGAGATGCTCCCGCGCTTCACAGAGAGCTGCAGCGTGAGGCTGTCGCCCGGCACCGCCGCCGCAGCGGCCGGCAGCGCGACGTCGCGCGACGCGACCGTGTCGACCGACACTGGCGGGCTCCACCCGAAGTCGCGATGCGCGCCGACGACCGACACGCGCAGCTGGCGGCGCCCGCCGGTGACCCAGTAGAGCGCGTACGCGTCGCCCCGCGCGAGAATGTGGTGCGCCGCATCGCCGCCGCCGCTCCCGTGCGCCGCCGCCGCGTCCTCGAGCAGCAGCACCGTGTGCGCCGTGCGGTTGAGCACGAGGTACCGCGGGATGACGCTCACGAGCGTCGTGATCGCGCCGAAGTGCCGCGTCGCGTAGTCGGCCGACACGCCCAACTCGTACAGCATGCTGCCGCCGCCCTCGCGGTCCGCGCGCACCGTGAGGCACTCGTCCTGCCAGCTCAGCTTGCGCGGGTCCGCGACGACCCGCGCCGACCAGCGCGAGGCGCCGACGCGCAGGCGCACGACCGGCGGCCCGGCGCTCGCGTCGCTCGAGAAGGCGCAGAGCTGCGCGTTGCCGACGAGCGCGCGCGCGTCCATGGGCGGCACGTACGCCTCGGCGTCGCTGTCGTTCCCGTACGTGAGCTCGAGCCCCGTGCGGTTGACGAGCCACATCTCGGCGTACAGGAACACGTGCACAGCCTTGGCGGCGTGCTCCTCGACCTGCACGAGCACCTTGAGCGCGCGGCCGTCGCGGCGCTCGAGCGCCACGGAGAAGACCTCGCCCGCCGCCTTGGCGCCCGGCCGCACGAGCGCGAGCCACTTGCTCGGGCGGCACCCGCCCACGCGCAGCTGGAACTGCGGCCGCTGCGCGCTGTCGGTCCACCAGACGCCGCCCCGCGCGCCGACGCCGAGCGCGTGGCTCGCGGGGCTCGCGGCGCTCGCGGCGCTCGCGACGCTGAACTCGAGCGCGACCGGGAGCTTGTTGACGACCACGATCGGGTCCGAGAGGCACACGACGCGCAGCGACTGCTCGAGCGAGAGCGCGACACAGAAGACGGCGCTCGGGCCGTCCGCGCTGCTCGCCTCGACCGTCTGCTCGAGCGCCGCGCGGGTCTGCACCGGGATCGGCGCGCTCCACGCGAACGCGTCGCCGAGCGGCCGCACGCGCAGCTCCGAGCCGAGCGCGAGCAGCACGGGGACCGCCGACTCGCGGCCCGGGTGCAGCACGCCGACGGCCACGGGCGCGCGCCACGTCGGGTCGTTCACGAGCAGCTGCACGGGCCGCGCGAGGTGGCTCACGAGCTTGACCTGCGACGAGAGCGCGAGCAGGATGCGGCCGTCCACGAGCGTCGCGTGGCAGTTGAGCGCGAACGGCGTGAGGCTGCCCGCCGGGTCCACGAGCGCGAACGCGCGCGAGCCGAGCTGCTCGAAGATGATGCCCTGCACGGGCTGGAACGCTGCGTCCTCGAGCGCCACGCAGAGCCGCAGGGCGGCGGCGGCCGAGCGGTCCGACGACGCGTACTGGCGCACGACGCCCGAGCCGCGCCCGGCCGCGTGCACGTAGTGCAGGTCCGCGAGCTCGCCGCTGCGCACGACCGCCGCCGGCGTCGTCGCCTGCCCGTTCGTGAGCCAGAAGCGCACGGGCAGCCCCGTCTCGTTGCTGATCACGCACGGCGCGTGCTTCTTGCGGCTCGCGGCTGTCGTCGGCGACGGGGGCGACGCGGCGGCGCCGGACGACGCGCGGCGGTTCCACGCGCCGCCCGCGGACGCCGCCACCTCGAGCAGCCCGTGGGTGACGAGGAGCTCGAGCGGCTGGCTCGCCGTGACGATCACGTGGAGCTCGTTGCCGCTGGCGCTGGCGTCGCTGCTGCTGGCGACCGCGCCTTGCAGCGAGACGTCGACCCCCCACTCGCGGCTCAGCTCGTGCCACGAGCGCGTGTCCGGGTTGTAGTACGCCACCCGCATGGCGACGCCGCCGCCGCCCGAGAGGACGGTCGCCGGCGGCGGGAACGGCGCCTTCGCCTTCGCCCCCGTCGGCGCCGCCGCGTACGTGACGTTCAGGAACGCGTTGCCGCGCGTCACGTGCGCCTGGAGCAGCCCCATGTCGCACCCGTCGCAGTCGTTGATGACCGTGAGCTGCATCGAGCTCACCTCGCACGTGAAGTACCGGTGGATCTCGACGTCCGCCGCCGCGGCCGCGAACGCCTTGGGCGACAGCACGCCCCCTGCCGCGTTCACCGCCACCGCCTCTCCCTGCTGCTGCTGCTGCTGCTGCTGCTGCTTCTTGCGGGCGTAGCGCGCCGCGCTTTCGCTCAGCGTGCGCAGCGTCGCCGCGGCGATGCACGCGTCGTCGTACGACGCGAACGCCTCGATCGGGCTGAACCGAAGCGCGACGATCTGCTGCCGCTGGCCGGCGTGCGGGAACAGGTCGCTCACCTCCACGCGCAGCTCGCACGGCTCGAGCAGCTGCACTCGCGTCGCGAGCCCGGCGCTGTCGGACGCCGTCGCGGCGGCGTGGCAGCCCTGGCGGCTCGCGTTCTTCACCACGACTTCGATCGCGCGCGCGTCGACCACGAGGCTGCTCTGGATGTCCAAGTCGGCGGCGGTCGCGTCCGGCGCGCTCGCGGGCTTCCACGTGTACGCGGCGGTCACGTCGGCGCCGAGCGAGAGGCGCGCGCTCTCAGGGTGCTCGAGGTCCTGCGGCACGTCCACCGCCAGCTGCGTCGCCGACAGCCGCACGGTCAGCGCGTACGCGACGCCCGCGGACTCGGGCGTGCGGCTCGGCCGCCTCGTCACGCGCTCGGCGCGCGACGGGGGCGCGGGTGGCGGCAGCGCGAAGAAGTCCGCGAGCCCCAAGAGCGGCTCGGGGACCAGCACGCCCGTCGCACTCGAGAGCGTGAGCGCCAGCTCGCACGTGAGCGCCTGCTCGTCCCACGCGTACGCCACCTGCGTCGGCTGCGTGCAGACCAGCAGCACGCCCCGCGACTCGCTGCCCACCGGAGCTGCGCTGCTGCTGCTGTCGTCGTCGTCGTCCGCACCAGCGAGCGCCCGCGCGACGAACGACGCGACGGACACCGCGAGGCTCGGGTTCGCGTCGCGGACGAAGGCGAGGGACAGCGCCAAGTCGCGCGCGACAAGCTCGCTTGTGGCGCGCTCGCCCGCACGCGCGACGGCGTCCAGCGCCTCGCTCGCGACGCGGCCGGCGCCAGCCACGTCCTGCGACGTGTCCTCCTCCTCGAACAGGACGCACCGCACGCTCTGCATCGCGAAGCTCAGCTCCATCGTCGCGGCCTCCAGGTCGGTTCGCGAGTACGTGTACGCGACGTTCGGCCGGCCGCTGTCTGAGCTCTCGACCGCGTTCGACGACGACGACGCCACCTCGAGCTGCTCGGCGCCAAAGTTGTCGGCCAGCAGCCCCACGAAGAGCACGTAGTCGCGTCGCTGGAGCAGCAGCAGCAGCTCTGCCACCGCCACACGGATCCGGAAGCGCGGCAGGAACGGCTCGTCGCCGACGCGGATGGCCGCCGACGCCAGGTCCTCGACGTCGACCTCCAGGTCCATCGGCCGCGCGACGACGCGCTGCTGCGAGGAGGAAGCAGTCGCAGTCGCGCCACCACCGCTGCTGCTGCTGCTGTTCGCCGGCGGCTCGGACACGCAGAGGATCGTCACGCTCTTCAGCGACACCTGCTTGTAGTCGACGCGCAGCGAGACGCAGTCGTCTCGACGCCCGGCGCTCGCCTCGCCCAGCGCGACGACCCGCGTCCGCGCCGCCAGCGGGCCGGCGCCGAGCAAGTGGACGGCGCTCGTCGGGCTGTGCCGGAGACTCACGCGCTCGGCGGTGATCCGGACGTGGTCCGGGTCCGCCATCCGCACCGGCAGCACGAGCGTCGGGCGCTCGAACGCGACGTCCAGCACGACGCTCGCCTCGGCCTCGCTCAGCAGCAGCTGCGTCGCGCTGGCGAGCGTCTGGGTCACCATCGCGCCCAGGATGCCCTCGAAGAGGTAGTCTGCGAGCTCGAGCACCTGTTGGTGGTAGTACACCATGCGCACCGGCTGGAAGCGCAGCGCCAGCACGCTCTTGTCGCTCGTCGTCGGCTCGAACGCGTACGAGAACGCGAGCAGCGCCGTCTTCTTCGTCGTCGTTGTCTTCGCGGCGGCGGCGGCGGCGTCCAAGCCGACGAGCGGCGCGTACACCGGATGCTTCGCCAGGCTCAAGTCCGTCGCGAGGAAGTTGCCGACGTGCCCCGTCCACTCGTACGCGCCGCCGTCTCTGCTCGCGAACTCGACCGACGCGTCCTTCATCGCCAGCTTGACGAGCTGCCGGCGCAGCTCATCCTTGTTGAACGTCACGCTGACCTGCACGAGCGACGCCCGCGCCACCACCGCCGGCAGCTGCGACGGTGTCGGCGGCGGCGGAGCAGGCGGCGTCGCGTCGCCGCCACTTGGCCGCGGCTGCGGCTCGTCGCTGCTGCGGATCTGCGGCGCGCCGACCGCGTCCGAGCCGATGCTGTGGTGCTGCAGCGCCCCCACGTACGCCGTCGCGATGCGGTAGAGCAGCGACATCGACGACGGGTTCCACTGGACGTCGAGCACGTTGAACTTGGCGTCCACGACCAGGAACGACGCCTCGCGGTCCGCGGCGCTGCTGCTGCTGCGGCTTTCGCGCGGCGGCGACGGGTACAGCGTCACGTCGATCGCCACGAGGTGCGCGTCCTGCGCCGCCGCGCCCGTCGCCATCAGGTACCGGAAGCTCGACGCCGGGTCGTACAGCATGTCCTCCATCGCCAGCGACTGCAGCCGCGCCTGGAGCACGTACTGCGACGCGAACACGCCCGCGTCGAACGACGTCTGCGTCACACGCAGGCGGAGCGCGTCCCGCGCCGCTGACTCGCGCAGGTTTACGACGACCTCACCTAGCGACACGCGCACCTGCAGGTGGTACGTGTCCGGCGCGTCCGCACCGACACCCGCAGCAGCAGCAGCAGCAGTCGTCGGCTGGGTCGCCTCGCTCGGAGGGGGTTGCACGGCGTCGGCGGTGACGGCCGCTGCGTCACGCGGCTGCCGGCGTCCGCCCACGAGCGCCGCCTGCGCGAGCATCGACGAGTGGATGCGCGCGAGCGTGACCAGCTGGTCCTCCGCCAGCGACACGGCGATCTGCGGGATCGTCGCCTGCACCGACGTGCTCGGGTGCGCGCCGCTCGCGGCCGTCGGCGGCGGCGTCAGTGCGAGCGTCTCGACGCCGAACGCCACGCTGAACTCGCGCACGAGCTTGGCGAACCGCGCGAGCTCGGCGTCGGCCGCCCAGTCCAAGTCGCGCAGGCGGCCGAGCAGCACCTGCACGTTCGTGACGTCGAGGCGCCAGCGCAGCGTCGCCGGCGCGCCCGCCTCGAGTGGCGCCTTGGTGTCGTCGCTCGCGAATGCGACCCGGCCGAGGTCCACGACCACGACGCTCGCGTACGCGTCGCCGACGTCCTCCGGCACGACGAACACCGGCGCGCGCACGTCCACCGCGACGTCGTAGCGCATCGCGTGCTGCGGCGCCGCCGCCGCCGTCGCGAGCGCCGCCGCGCCCGCCGCGTCCGCGAAGATCCAGTCCGCCACGGACGACGTCGCGAAGCTCCAGGCGCGCTCGAGCTGCTGGTCCGGGAGCAGCCGCGCGAAGAAGTCCTGGGCCGCGAGCACGAAGCGCGGGTCGACCATCACGCGGATCGGCACCGCCGACGCGCGCACCTTGAGCGTCGCGCGCTCGGCGGCGTCGCGCCGGACGCTCGCGTCGCAGCGCACGCACGGGAGCGTCGGGTCCGCGGCGGACGAGAGCGCGCAGAACGTGCGGAACGCGCTCGTGCTTGGCGCGCGGCAGTTGACGACCTCGAACCGCTGCAGGCGGAAGCTCGCGTCCCACTCGTCCGACGGCTGCACGTGGAGCGCGAGCGCGCCGTCCGCGCTCGCGACGACGAACGGCGCATCGCCGGCGGAAGCGAAGAGCGACAGCGACCCGCCCTTGAGCTGCAGCTTGACCGCCACGAGGTTGCAGCCGCGCGGCACGCTCGGCGCCTGCTCCTTCGTGGCCGCGTCGTCGTACGCCTGCTTGAGGTCCGCGCGGCCCTGCGCCGTGAGCACGTTCGCGAGCTCGTCGTCGGGCGAGCTCGGCTCGGCCGGCGCCGCCCCGCCGAAGAAGTAGTCGTACCAGGAGCCGCCGCCGCCGCCCCCGCCGCCGCTAGAAGCCGCCGCCGCGTTGTCCTCGCGCCGCTGTGCCTCCTCGGCGTCCTCGGCGGCGTCGCGCGCCGCCATGATCACGTCCACCGGGTACGTCGCCTCGAACGCCTCGAGGCTCTGCGCGTGCGCAGACGCCGGGTCCAGCGCGCCGCCGTCGCCCTTGCGGAGCTGCGCGCGGAACGCCGCCACGTACGCGCGGCGCTCGGCCCCGGCGCGCTGCACCGCCGACCACCGCAGACGCGTCGCGGCGGCGGTCGCCGGTCCGCGGCTGCGGCGCGCGAGGCGGGCGGCGTAGTCCCACCACTCGCGGGGCCGCGCGCAGGCGTCGTGGAACGGGCGGCGGCGGCCCTGCAGGACGAGCGCCTCGACCGCGCGGCGGCCCCGGAACGCCTCGTGCACGAAGCGCAGGTCCTCGTACTGCTCGCGCGCGAGCCCGAGCGCCACGTCGCGCAGCGTCGCGAGGACCGTGAACTTGGCGGCGCGCGCGTAGTCGTCGCTCTCGTTCTTCGTGAGCTGCACCTCGAGCGAGCACGGCCGCAGCAGCCACTGGTGGTCGCTCTCGCGCTCGTGCGTCTCCGCCATGCGGCGCGCGGCGTCCGGCTGGTGCTGCAGCAGCTGCGCGCTGCCTGGCGCCACGCGGTCCCAGTACACGCCGAGACGCTCGAGCGTCGCGCGTTTGTGCGCGAACGCGTCGCCGCGCGCCTGGCGGTCGAGGAACACGGCGCGGCCCTCGGCGTCGGTCGTGTGGAACGCGAAGCGCTCGATCCGGAGGCCGCACGCGAACGGCGCCGCCGGGTTCGACGCGCTGTCCTCGTACCGCACGTGCACGTCGCGCAGCGTCACCTGCAGGTTGTCGACGATGCGCGCCGAGAGCCGCGACAGGAACGTGCTCTCGTCGGTGCCTCCGGCGCCTTCATCCGAACTGTTGCGCGCGGCGGCGAAGCGGTCGTGGCGCCGGCGTAGCTCGCGGCGCGCGACCGCGGCCGCCTTGGCCTGGCGCTGCTCGGCGCGCGACGGCAGCTGCGCGCTCGGCGCCACGAGCGCGTGGACGCCCTCGAGCGCCACGCGCACGCTGGCGCTGCCGAGCTGGTTCCACGGCACCACCACGTGCACGCGGCGCACGCTGCCGGCCACGACAGCCACCGGCAGCTCGAGCTCCGCGAGCGCGTGCGGCTTGAGCGACAGGTTCTGCAGCACGAGCTCGCCGCTCCAGAGCCCGAGCTGCAGCGAGTCGCCGCTGAGCCCGTCGACGTACTTGCCGAGCTGCGCCTCGAGGATCTGCGTGCGTGGGGAGGAGGTGAGAGAGTGATGGTCAGGCGAGGTGCGCGCTAAGAGAGAGAGAGAGAGAGAGAGAGAGAGAGAGAGAGAGAGAGAGA
>JAASGM010000323.1:0-22898 GCA_023334215.1 Globisporangium cystogenes | reverse complement strand
TCAGCTCTCAGCTCTCAGCTCTCAGCTCTCAAATGACACCCTACTTTATGATAGCGCAAACCAGCCTTAAATGTGGGTTGCATCGTATAAATTAAAGTCGTCTGGTGTTTACCCTCATTCCGATCTGGTCACAATCGTCCGAAGCTGTGCAATTTGTGGACTTCTTCTCGTATCCTGCCAATCACACTTTGCATCACACTTTGCAACAAACACCCCAACCTTCCCCCAGTCCCGACAGTCTTGGACAGTCTTGTTATGAGTCGGTCGTCGTCCTCTGTTCAGCGTCTCCTACTGCCGCTCGGGTGCTTTGCGGGCGGAGTTGCCGCTGCCTCCGCCTTCTTGAAGCGGTCAACGCACCACCAGACACATCCGACGACGTTGGTGTCTACCGTGAACAGCAACGATGTCGGCAACAAGTCGGAGACCGAAGCACCGTTCGACGGCCCCGTTGACATATTCGACGCCGTAGGCAACACGCCACTGCTTGAGCTGAGGTCGCTCTCCAAGCTCACGGGCTGCAAGATCCTCGCGAAGGCGGAGTTCATGAACCCGAGCGGGAGTGTCAAGGACCGCGCCGCCAAGTTCCTCATCCTCGATGCGGAGGAGCGAGGACTGCTCAAGGAAGGCGACACGATCGTCGAAGCCACGAGCGGCAACACGGGTGTGGCGCTCGCGCAGCTGGCGGCCGCGCGTGGCTACAAGACTATCTTCACGATGCCGGAGAAGACCGCGCAAGAGAAGATCGACCTCATGAAGGTCATGGGGGCACAGGTCATCCTGCAACCCTCGGCGTCCGTACTCGACACGGAGAACCACTTCTACCACGTCGCGCAGCGTCTTGCAAAGACTACCGAGGGAACCATGTGTCCGAACCAGGTACGCGTGTAGCACCACTATGTGTTTCCTCCCCTCGCGTGTTCTCATTCGTTGTGTGTGTGAATGTGCTTGCGTCTGCAGTTTGAGAACACGGCCAACATGAAGGCGCACTACATGACGACGGGACCGGAGATCTGGCGCCAGACTGGCGGCACCATTGATGGCTTCGTCGCGTCGTGCGGCACCGCAGGCACGCTCTCTGGCATATCCAAGTTCCTCAAGGAGAAGAAGCCCGGGTGCGCGGTGTGGGTCGTCGACCCAGCCGACATCGCGGCCTTGTCTCGTTTCGTGAACGACGGTCAGAGCACTAGCAGACTCGAGGGCGGGTTCGAGGTCGTGCCGTCGAACCAGGGATCGACGATTGTCGAGGGCGTGGGCGTGCCGCGCGTGACGCCAAACTTCCGCGAAGGATCGGTCGACCGCGGCATCACGGTGACGGACCAGGAAGTCGTGGACATGGCGTACCACCTGCTGCGCAATGACGGCGTCTTCGTTGGCCCGAGCGCGGCGCTGAACGTCGCCGGTGCCGTCAAGATGGCGCGCGAGCTGGGTCCGGGCTCGACGGTCGTCACGATCCTCTGCGACGGTGGTGACAGGTACCGCAGCAAGCTGTACAACCGGGAGTGGCTCGTGGAACAGAAGGTGTTGCCCGCGACGGACGAGGCTGGGAGGGCGACGCTGTCGCTCGATTTCGTGGGGCCGCTCAAGACCGGCGCGGACGGCTCGTAAGGTTCGTTGGTCTTCCAACAGGATGAACGCGGATAGCGACAGCGTCGGAACCCGAAGGAAGTGCGGTGCGGTTGTGTAGAGCGGACTGAAACACCGGACTGACTGCCTTGGTGTTGTCACTGCGACTTGTCCTCACTGCTGCCTACCGAGATCGCTGTATGATTCACTGCTCACTCTTCCTCCCCCCTCTCTTTCTCATGTCCGACGCTCCGTGAGCATCCGTCCATCCACTCGCCCACTCATGTGCCCATCCATCCTACTAGAACGTGACCACTGGCACAGGAGGAGGCAGCGTGATCGCGGCGTATCGCGGGCCTTCGATCTCGCGCAAGACCTCGTCGAACGGAGTACTCGCTTCCGCCATCTCGTTCGTGCGAGGCAGCGTCTCGCCCCCACCCGACGTCAGCTCCGCCGTCGCCGCCTTCCACGCCTCGAATCGCTCCGGGAGGTGGCGCTCGAACGCGCCGTGCGGCTTGCCGTGAATCCCCATCGCGACGCGCGGGACTTTGTCGAGGTCGATCGCCGCCCACTCGCCCGCGCTCATCTGCCGCTCCAGCGCGGCGATCCTGCCGCGCAACGGAGCCAAGTACTGTTTGCGGAGCTTCGCGGCGCTGAGCTTCATGTGCTTGCACAGCTTCTTGTGCATGTCGAGCTTGCCGCTCGCCGCTCGCTGCTGCGACGGAATCCACTTGGCGCACATCGAGATCGGTCTGCTGCTAGTACTGCCAGCAGCACCGGAAGCAGCATCGCGAGTCTGGTGGAGCGCCTCGACGTCCTCCCGGAGCTGCGCGCGCAGCATCTCGAGCATCTCCGTCTCGACACTCGAGCCGAGTAGCGCCACCGAGTCGTCGAACCTGCCGTAGTGCGCGATCAGGGGTTTGAGGTTGTGCAGCAGCTCTCTGCGGTGGTGCGCGGCGAGCCACGCGAGCGCCCAGCGGCCGAGTCTGCGCTCGCCCCTCCCACCGCGACAATCGCGGATGTGCGCGACGATCTTGAGCGTGTGCAGCGCGTCTTCGTCGTAGGACGCGCGCAGCAGCTGCTCGAACTGCGGCTTCTCGACCTGCCGGCTCGCGCCTCGGAAGAACTCCACACGCGCGTCGCTCATGGCTGGCGACCCGGAGTCTGGTGGAGCGTTCGCGACCGAGGCGATGACAGAGTTCGACCTTGTGTCTCAGATCGGATACTGCACAGTTGAAGTGGCTCGTTCTGATACCTACCTGATACCTACTCCTGATTCCACTTCAGGAGGCGCCGCTCGTGCTCTCTTCCTCATCTCGTGCTGCGTCGCTCGTGCTGCTGCGTCGCTCACTCTCCGCTCTCCGCTCTCCGCCCGCGCCCAATGGACTCGCTGCGGCGGCTCACGAGCTCCGTCTTCGACGGCGCCAGCAGCAGCAGCAACAGCGTCGGCAGCGGCCCGCGGGTCGGTCGGCGCCACAGCGGCAGCGGCCTCGGCGCCTTCCTGCCGACCGTCGGGGGCCTTGGACTCGGCGGCGGCGACCCGCTCGAGCTCACGTACATCACGCAGCAGCTCGTGGTCTGCGGCTTCCCCGTCGCGGCGCCCACGAGCCGCAAGGCGAACGCGGCGAACGCCGACGAGCTGGCGCACGCGCTCGAGTCGCGCCACGGCGGCCACTACCTCGTCTTCAACCTCAACGCGCTGGACGAGCAGCCGGCGGACGGCAGCTGCGCTTCACCGGCGGCGGCGGTCGCAGCAGCGTCCGTCGCATCTGCTGCAGCGCCGTCGCTCATCGAGCAGCTCTGGAAGAAGACGGCGGCGGCCCCGCCCGCCACGCCGCCGCTCGACGCGCGCGCGATCGCGACCAAGCTGCGCGAGCAGCTGCTCGAGTTCAGCTGGGAGCGCGACGGGATGAAGGCGCACACGCCGCCGTTCGATCTCGTGTTTCGCATCTGCTACAGCATCTTCGCGTGGCTCTCGCTCGACGCGCAGAACGTGGCAGTCGTGCACTGCCAGACGGGCAAGACGCGCAGCGGCGTCGTGGTCGCGTGCTACCTGCTCTTCGCGCGCCTCGCGGACGACCCGATCGACGCCTTCGTCGCGTTCTATCGCAAGCGCTGGGACATGCGCTCGCTCACGCCCCAGGCGCTGCGCTCCAAGACGCCGCCGTCGATCCAGCGCTTCCTCGGCAGCTTCCACGCGCTCGTCGAGGACCAGAAGCCACCGAACGACACGCCGATGTTGCTCAAGGCCATCATCTTGCGCGCGCTGCCGGTCGAGCTGCGGCCGTGCGTGCAGATCTGGGACGACTACCGCCTGGTCTTCTGCACGGACGCGCCGGCCGGCGACGAGCCCGCGCCGAGAGACCCGCCGGTGCTCGACTGGAGCGGCGACGACGGCTTCCTCGCGATCCTGTGGGAGACGGGCGTCGAGCTGGACGGCGGCTTCTCGATCCTCTGCTCGTTCGGCGACGCGTACGACAGCAGCGGCGACGACGTCGACGCGTCCTCGCGCGTGCTCTTCCGGTACGCGGACTCGACGTGGTTCCTGAGCCCCGGGCTCGTGACGCTCACGAAGAGCAAGCTCGACATGATGAAGCAGTACGAGCACGGCTTCGACGACGAGCAGTTCTCCGTCGACCTCGTGCTGCACGAGAACAGCAGCAGCGGCGCCAAGGCAGCGGCGCGGCGCAGCCACGTGCGACTCGACTACACAGGCAACAACGCGGTGCGCCAGGGCCTGATCGAGATCACCAAGCACCACATGGTGCTCCCCGATCCGGCGATGCATTCGAACTTCCTCCGCATGGGCTTCGGCGAGACCTCAACGACGTTCGCGCTGCAGCGCTCGCAGAACGCGCCGAACGTCGCGCTCGACTTGTTGCACTCGGAGGGGCTCGCGGCGTGCTTCTCCAAAGAGAGTCTCGGGAAGCAGGCGCCGGACGCTGTCGGAGGCGGCGGCGGCTTCCTCGGGGACGCGTCGTCGCAGATGCCGGCAGGAGAACCGACGATGCACTCGCCGAACGCTGCGCTGCGCCGCCAGACGACCGCGGAGATCGTCGCGATGCAGTCCCAGCGCTCTCGGTACTCTACGCCGACAGCAACCGACTCGTCGGTCTGCCACGTGTGCAAGGACGACGACTACATGATGCGGCCGCAGATCGTGCGGTGCACCGGCAAGTGCGAGAGCTTCTACCACACGACGTGCGTGGGGCTGCGGAAGATCCCTTTCGGCCTGACGACGCTGAGCGACCGCACGAACCACGGCGTGTACGTGAAGAAGTTCTTCAGCGCGTGGGAGTGCGACGCGTGCGCGCCGCCGCCGAGTCCGCCAGCCGCTGCGTTCAGATCGTCGTCGGTGACAGCCGTCGAAGTGCCTCCGGGGATGACGTTGGTGCCGTCTGCGTGGGCGAGCAGCTACGTTCCGTCTGCGGCTTCTCCTGCGCCTGGCGAGACCAGCGATCCGCTGGGGACGAAGGACGCTCGAGCGAGCGGAAGGATGACTGCTCCGACCAGCTTTGCTGCGCACTGTGGCTCTGCGCCACCTGCCCCGACTTCGTCGTTCTCCGAGTCAGCCGCGCAACTGCACGAGGCGGATCGAGACGACGCAACGAACCAGCAGCACGAGAGCGAGTCGGCGAAGCTGGACAAGCTCCGGGACTTCCTGTTGTCGAGCGGGGTATCAGTGGAAGACTTGCTGCGCGCAGCGACGACGCCGAACGTGTCGATCGCACCGACACCTCCGAAAAAGCGAGGACTCGGTGCAGCTACTGCAGGAGGAACGCCGTCAGTGCTGGCGGCCTCCGACAGCAGCAGCCTCTCCGTTCAGATCACCGAAGGACACGGCAGCGATGACCTCAAGCCAGCGAGCAAGGAGCCGCCTTCCAGCACAGCTCGATCACCAACAAGAAGCCCGTCGAAGCAAGCCGAGGCGCAGCCGCCGTCCCCACACATTCGCGCAGGTCAGCAGCTCGGAGCAAGCGCTGGTGCAACGAGCCATCTTGGCGAACCAGCAGTTGAGAAGAGCGACGCAAAGTCCGCAGCCTCACGCTCCAGTCTGATGAGTGCGATCGCGTCGACGACAGCAGCCACCGTGTCGACGCCGCCACTCGAGCCAACCAACCCACCAGCTCTCGACATGAAGTCTGCGCTGCTGCGAGACATCGCCGCGAAGCGAGCTAAGGGATCTCCCGAAGCGGGTTCAGAGGTGGCAGGTGTCGAGTCGCTTGCGAAGGATGGCGTGTCAAGTGCCGACGACACGTCCAAGTACGAGATGATGCTGCGGCGAGGCGTGCCGTTCGAGGCCGTGCAGAACTGCATGGTGAAGGACGGTGCGGACCCGTCAACGCTCCAGCGACTGCAGCAGAAACCGAGCAGCGAGACGCTGGCGCCGGAAGCGTCCACGACCGAGACGAAGGAGAGGCTGAAGGACGCGGAGGAGTTCAGGAGCTACTTTAGTATGCTGCGTCTCGGGTGTCCGAAGGAAGCCGTGAAGCACAAGCTCGTGATGGACGGTTTGGATCCGATCATCGTCGATCTGGGACCAGAGGCAATCTACGACGACGTGAAGGACAAGATCTCGACTGTCCTCCCGCCGGAGGACCGGTCCCGCTTGCAGGACGACATCAAATGCGTGCGGGAGCCGAAGAGCAAGAGATCGTCGGCCGCAGCGAGCGAGCGATCGCCATCTCCGGAAGACAACGTTGCAGCAGCTCCGGAACCCACAGACGAACCGAAGACTTCGGATGCTGGCGTGTTGCTCCGAGAGCACGAGGTGTACGCCAAGTACTTCAAGATGCTCAAGATGGGGCTACCCGAAGACGCAGTTCGACACAAGATGCGGTCAGAGGGGGCGGACGAGCGCGCGCTGGAGCTTGGCGGAGACGCGCCGTTCTCGAAGCTGGCGGAGCCTCCAGTCGCGGCGAAGCTCGGAGACGATCCGGCGTACGCCAAGTACTTCAAGATGCTCAAGATGGGGCTGCCGGAGGGAGCCGTGCGGCACAAGATGGCCACCGACGGCGTCGACGTGAAGGCGCTGGCGTTGGGTCCGGATGCGCTGGTGACAGACCTCCTGAACGCGCCAGCCGCTGGCAGTGCAGCAAGCAATTCTGGTTCGTCGCAAGCTGCCAAGGCGAAGCAACGACGGAAGAAGCTGCACTGGCAGGCGATCTCGGACGACCGGCTGAGCAGTCTGAACCAGCAGACGATCTGGGAGGACAAGGGCGACGACGAGGTGGACTTCGACATGGACATGGACGAGCTCGAGTCGCTCTTCTTCGCGAACAACGACCCCACGTCGAGCAGCGGGGGCGGCAAGAAGAAGAGCGGCCCGAGCAAAGCGCTGAAGCGCAAGCAGAGCGTGACTCTCGTGGACGGCAAGCGCGCGATGAACGCCGCGATTTCGCTGGCGCGCGTGCGTCTGAGCTACGTCGCGATCGCGCAAGCCGTTCGGTCGTTCGACGCGATGGGGCTGTCGCTGCAGCAGCTCACCGGGATCAACGAGTTCCTCCCGACGACGGAAGAAGTGGCGGTCGTGACGGCGTACACTGGGGACATCGCGATGCTCGGCGAGGTACGTCTCCTCCCCTCCTTTGAATCGTGCGTTCGACAGTGTTGTGGGGACTGATTGAGAGACGCAGGCGGAGAAGTTCTTCCTCGAGATCGCGAAGGTCGAGCGATACGCGGCGCGGATGGACTGCCTGGTCTTCAAGCTGGCGTTCCCGTCGCGCAGCGCGGAGCTCCAGGCGTCGTACTCGAACATGACGAAGGCGTGCGACGAGGTGAAGGGCAGCCGGCTGCTCAAGATCCTGCTGAGCATGGTGCTCAAGCTCGGGAACACGCTGAACGGCAGCGGCGACGACAACGGCATCCGGGGCTTCACGGTCGACTCGCTGCTCCGCCTCGGGCACACGAAGGCCGTGAACCAGAAGACCACCGTGCTGCACTACCTCGTGCGCCTCGTGAAGAAGAACCACCCGCAGGTGCTCGACTTCCAGGACGAGCTCCGGAGCGTCCCGGCGGCGGCGCGCGAGTCGTTCGAGACGATCGCAGATGACTTCGCGAGGCTCCAGTCCGGCTACGCGAAGCTCACGGCCGAAGTCGACCACCTCGGCGCGCGCGACGCCTCGGACTCGGCCACCGTCGGCGCGATGCAGACTGCCGCCGCCGCGATCGCCGCGGAGATCGCGACGCTGGACGCCGAGATCACGCGGGCGAGGGAGGAAGTAGGCAGCGTGTTCGACTACTTCGGCGAGGACCCAAGCAAGAGCCCGACCGACTTCTTCACGACGCTGACGTCGTTCTGCACGGTGGGTCTCGGTGGTCCGCAGGTCGTGTGCTGCGTGTTATGTGTGTGCTGGAGAACTCACACTGCGCTGCTCGTCAGGCGTTCGAGGCGGCGCGGAAAGAGGTGGACGCTGCGGACGAGGCGGCGATGCGCGCCGAGAGGCTGAAGCTCCGGCGCTCGGGCAGCGTGGCGACGCGGCCGCAGGCACCCGGGAACGACGCCGCCAGTTCCGCCACGAGCGCCTTCCAGCTGCGCCTGCGCGAGCGCTCGCAGAGCACCCGGGAGCTGCCAGGGAGACCTTCGACGACCCCCGAGTGACGCGAGACCAAGGAAGACGAGCCCGCAACTTGTGTGTGACGGCAGCGGACGAGAGCGACTGCGCCGTCGCAGGAGACTGGAGGACGTGTGAAGAAGACTGCTCTTCACGGGTAACTTACTGCCAGCCGAGCGGTCGCGTTCTGCTATGCTCTGCTCGCGGTCTCTCTCGTCAGGTCCGGTGGTCGAGGAGATTGCTGGGCGAGCTGGACACCTCCCTCGTCCTCCGTCGCCGCTCGCTCAGGAGGAGTAGTAATACCGCGTCGACACGTGCGCGAAGTTGACGCGCACGCCGAAGGCCGCCTGCAGCAGCAGCGTCGCGACGAAGACCACGGCGATGGCCCCGAGCGGCGTCAGGAAGCGCTCGGTGCGGTGCAGGAACGGCAGTGCTGCGAGAGAGTGCGTCAGCGTCAGCGTCAGCGTCTCCGCCGAGAAGCAGCGACTCGAGGGCGACGACGGACGCACCCATGTAACCCAGGAACGTGATGTACGTGTAGAAGCCCCAGGCGGCCGAGTAGAGCGCGTTCGCCAGCAGCAGCGACGCGAACGACTCGGACGTCAGCACGGGGGCGAGCAGGAACTGCGCGTCGAGAGAGCGTCAGTCAGTAGGGCGACGCCCCCCCTCTGCCCACGTCGCACGCGACCGCACCTGCAGGACGTAGAGGAAGAGGAAGAGGATGAAGAACGCGTTGCAGTGGATGTCGAACGCGAACTGCCACTCGACGCGCTGCTCGACGAAGAACGTGTCGCCGATGCCCTGGCTGCTGCGAGCACAGAGCGGAGGACATGGGGGGGAGAGGTGAGCGGTGGGAGCGATCGGCAGCCGCCAGCCACGCGGTCGACGCACGTGGCGCGCAGCCGCAGGAAGTGGTTGGCCGACCACCAGCAGAGCGTCGCGCAGAGCACGCCGAAGCCGAGCCACTCGACCACGACGGCGTGGAAGACGAGCGACAGGAGCGACGTCACGCTGCTCACGCGGAAGGTCACGGCCCACGCGACGGTCGCAACCTGCGCGTCACATGCCGGGATGATGGTGAGTGCGATTGCAGCAGCCGCACCAACAGCCAAGCGCCTCGCGATCGCCCCCCGACGCACCAGGAGGAAGAGCAGCTGGATGACCGCGAAGGCCGGGTCGTCGCGAGCCCAGCGGTTCTTCGTCTGCTTGCGGTAGTAGGCGCTCTTGTAGACCTTCGCCGGCTGCGTGCAGAGCGTGACCATCTGGTAGAACGTGGCGTCGAGGTCCATCTGCCGGTAGTCGCCCACGCGCGCGAGGTACTCGGGCAGCGCCGAGCACGAGCGGAAGACCGCGGCGGGCGCCAAGCTGCGCGCGCGGCTGCCGGTGCTGCCGCTGCGCCGCGCGGACGACGACGCCGCCGACGACGTGGCGGAGGGCGACGCCGACGCTCGGCGCTCTTCCTGCGACACGGGGAGCAGCATCGGCGCAGGGCGGACGGGTTGGTAGCTGCTCGCTCGATGCGCTGCGGCGATGGAGATGGCAGCGTGGAATGCGATAGCCCTTGTCGTGTGCGCCACACAATCCAGTGTGGTACACATCACAAACTATAATATAGCATGCAGTCTGTGTCGCAGGCCTGAGTTTGAAAAAAATAATGGCGCCAAGTCATTGCGAGCCGCACGAGAGCATGGCAGCAGCAACAGCAGCGGCGGCGGAGGCGCAGGAGGCCGCGCGGCAGCTGCGGGGGGCGCTGGCGGCGCTGCAGCGCGACGTGGCGGCCTCGTTCCGGCTCTGCGGCCGCGACGTCGGCGTGCTGGGCCGCGAGCTGCTGGCCGCGCTACAGCAGCGCCAGCGCCAGGAGCAGGCGGCGCTCGAGCAGGAGCGCGCGCGGCGGCGGCGGCTGCTGCGGCAGCTCACCGAGGCGCAGGGCGGCGCGGTGCGCGTGCTCTGCCGCGTGCGGCCGCCGCTCCCGCGCCGCGACGCCGAGAGCCACGCGCAGCCGCAGCTTGCGGAGCCGTCGACTTCGACTTCGGACGCCGACAGCAGCCCGAAGCTCAAGCACCTACGCGTGCTCGCGGCGCCTGAGGACGCGGAGGTGCGCGTGAGCTCGGCGCTCGACGGCGCGCTCGTCAAGAGCTTCCGCTTCCAGCGCGTGCTGGGCGAAGACAGTTCGCAGGTGCGTTCGGCAGCGAGCGAGCGAGTGAGAGCGACGTCGAGCCGCCGCGGCTGCTCACACAACATGCTACTTGTTGCTGCTCGTACGGCTGCGGCCTACAGGAGCTCGTGTTCCGCGACGTGGCGCCGCTCGTGGACGCGGCGCTCGACGGCCGCCACGCGTGCGTCTTCGCGTACGGGCAGGTGGCGTCCGGGAAGACGCACTCGATGCAGGGCGACGGCGGCGTGTACTTTCGCGCGACGCGCATGCTGCGCGCGGCGGCGCAGGCGCAGGCGCCGCTCTTCGCGCTCACGCTCTCGCTGCAGCTCGTGGAGGTCTACAACGAGGAGGTCTTCGACCTGCTCGCCCCCGAGCAGCCGCAGCCGCCGGCGCAGTTCTTCAGCCCGCCGGCGGCCTCTTCGGCGTCCTCGTCGTCCGCGCCGTCGACGCGCGCGGCCGTGGAGATCCGGCACGGGGACAGCGGCGTGTACCTCAAGAACGTCACGACCGTCGCCCTGGACGACGAGGCCGCCGTGGACGCGGCGCTCCGGCGCGGCGCAGCCAACCGCGCGGCGGTCGCGACCGCGCGGCACGAGCGCAGCAGCCGGTCGCACTGCGTGCTGCTGCTCGACGTCGCGCGCGAGAGCCGCGCAAGCGGCGAGGTGACGACCGGCCGCCTGGCGCTCGTGGACCTCGCGGGCTCGGAGCGCTTGGCGCGCACGCAGGCGACGGGGCTGCGGCTGCGCGAGGCGCAGTGCGTGAGCAAGTCGCTCTGCGCCATCAGCGACGTCATGGCGGCGCTGCTCGCCAAGGAGAAGCACATCCCGTTCCGCAACTCGAAGCTCACGCACGTGCTGCAGGACTCGCTCGGCGGCGATAGCCTCGCGCTGCTGCTCATCCACGTGAGCCCCGAGAGCGCGGACGTGAGCGAGACGATCGACACGCTCAAGTTCGCCGCGCGCGTCGCGGGCGGCAAGGTGGGCGGCGCCGGACGCGCGGAGATCAGCCGCCTGAACGCCGTCGTACGTTCGCGTCCACCACTGGAGTCAGCGGTGGTGGCAGTGGTGGTGTACTGAGCTGCGGTGCGCGCAGATCACGTCCCAGGCGAGCCAGCTGCAGGCGATGCAGGAGAAGCTCGCGGCGGAGCGGGAGCTCCGGAGGAAGTACGAGAAGCGGCTGGAGGAGTACCGGCAGGAGGAGACCCGGCGCAAGGCGCGCGAGGACGAGCTCAAGAAGCAGCACGCGCTCGCGCCGCTGCCGGACGCGGCGTCGATGCGGAGTCCGGAACAGCAGATCGCGGCGCGCCGGTGGAGTTTGTACTCGCGCAAGTACGTGCGCTGGCGAGAGGCTCGCGTCTGGCGTCCTCCTCCTTAACGCACGCGCTCACTCGCTCGCCAGGGACAGCATCGCGCTCAAGAGCGCCAACAACGCGCGCGGCCTCAACGGGCTCGAGAACATCTCGGAGAACATCCTCCGAAGCCGCGCGCCGCTGCCGCTGCTGCTGCCGGAGGAGGCGTCGGCGACGTTCGCCCACGCGTCGACGCCGGTGCGCGAGAAGCGGCGGCGGAGCGTCTACGCGGCGAACCGGTCGACGGAGGACGCGGAGCCGCCGCAGCTGCTGGGCCAGAAGCGCGCGCACCCGAGCGCGTCCGACGTCAAGAGGTGCGTGTGCCAAGGCTGCGTGGCCGCTGCTTCGCGTGAGGTCGCTCACTGCGTTCGTTCGCTCGTTCTCTCGCTCTCTCGCAGCATCCTCAAGAAGCAGCGCGTCGAACTGACGCAGCAGCAGGCGAAGCAGGTGTCGTTCCGCTTCTCGCCCCGCACGCCGTCGCCGTCGCCGTCGCCGTCGCCGCAGTCGTCGCTGCCTCCTCCGAAGCTGCTGCGCACGACAGCAGCGGCCGCTCGCGTGTACGTGGCTGCGTGGGCTTCAGAGACGCATCCGCTGGGTCCTCAGGTCTCATCGCGCTGCGTCGCTCGCTGCTCCCAGGCCGGCGGCAGGTCGCGTGCGCGCGCCGGTGTCGGCGTTCGCGTCGTCACCCGTGCGGCGGGTGGTGGCGTCCACGCCGGCGCGGCTGAAGCCCAAGTCGAACGTCGGGTGGCGCTGAGCCCAACGAGTTAGAACACGGCGGCTCCGAGAGCTCCGAGGGCTCCCAGTGTACAAGTATGAAGGCGACGCACGAGCGCTTGTAAGCGACGCAATGCACCGAGTGACAACACGCGCACCGTCGACACGCAAGGCTCCGGTCTCCTCCGCCTCACGCCGCTCGGCGTCTGTCTACTCGGCCGGCTCGGCGGCTCGCGGAGACGCCGCCACCTTCGCCTTCCCGGGCGGCACCAGCGACGGCGGCAGCTCGGCGGGCAGCGCGTCGCCCGCCGCCGCCTTGGCGCAGAGGTGCATGGCGAGCGCGAACTCGTCGGCGTCGAGGCAGCCGTCCTTGTCGACGTCGGCGAGGTCCCAGATCGCGCGCAGCGTCTCCTTCGAGCAGCCGGTGGCCTGGAGCGGCGGCATGCAGGCGGCTCCGGCGGCGCGGCCGGCGCTGTCGCTGCGCAGCGTCTTGAAGACGGCGTCGTACTCGTGCTTGCGGGGCGCCACCTCCCAATCGGCGGCGCTCGCGTCCGCGTCGGCGAACGGGTTGAGCCCCAGAGCGGCGGCGGCGGCGTCGCCCTTGTCGCGCTTGGGCAGCGACGCCATGAGCTTGGGGATGTCCTTGGCGAGCAGCTCGTCGATCTCCTGGATCGCGCGGACGTTGAGCGAGGCGAACTTGTGGAACTTGCGGTCGGCGCACTTCTTGCAGAAGTCGTCGAGCGGCGGGAAGTCCCCCGGCGGCAGGTGGTACTTGCGCTGCACCTCGCGGAAGGTCTCGGCCATGTTGTCGATCAGCTCGCGCTGCTTCTTGTCCTTGCCGAGCACCGCGGGCATCCGGTCGCGCAGGTGCCCGATGAGGTACGCGTGGACCTTGGCGAGCCGCGCGCGCTTGACGAACTCGTTGATCTTGCGCACCGCGGCGTTCTGCGGCAGGTTGCGCAGCTCGGTCATCAGGTCCTTCTCCTCGGCGCCGAAGAGCGCCGCGTTGTCCGTGTGCAGCAGCGGCTGGTCCCAGAACGACCCGATGAACACGCGCATGACCTCCGGCGTCTTGAGCACCTTGCCCATGGACCACATGAGCGCGCCGTAGACGCGCATGAGCCGCTGCTGGTCGATCTGGTCGGCCTTGTTGAGCACGCACCGGATCTTGTCGTCGTGGCCCTTGAGCACCTCGATCACGCGCTGGAACTCGTCCGAGATGTCGAGCTTGTGCGCGTCGAAGAGCAGCAGGATCATGTCCGAGCGCTCGGCGAACCACTTGGCCACGTGCACGAAGTCGTAGCCGCGCGCGATGCGCTGCTTCTCGCCCGAGAGGATCCCGGGCGTGTCCACGACCGTGATGTTCTCGAGCACGCGGCACGGCACCTGCGCCGCCTCGAACTTGTTCAGGAACGCCGTGCCGAACATCGAGAGCCCACCGTACGGCAGGTCGGGCGACACGGCGACCGCGTTGCCCGGGATCGTGCGCTCCTCGTCGCCGTGCATGACGGCGACGAAGCGGTCGGTCGTGGGCTCGGGCCCGATCCGCTGGCCCGGGAACGACCGTCCGAGCAGGTACTCGATGAACGACGTCTTGCCGACCGAGTACTGGCCGATCATGAGCACCTGCGGCTTGGCGTCGAAGTCGGCGTCGCTCAGCAGCGGCGAGTGGAAGTCGTCGAAGCAGTACTTCTTCTCGAGCGGCTTGAGCTTCGCGGCGTAGAGGCGCTTGAGCCCCTCGGTGACCTGCTTGCTGCGCGCCGCGATGTCGAGGCCGTCGTCGCTAAAGATCGCGCCGGCGCTCGCGTCCGCCGAGCTCGTGCGGGGCGCCGCCATCCTCTCGTCTCGCTCACTCACTCACTCGCTCGTTGTTCTCTGCTGGGCGACTGGCGTCCGAAGCGGAAGCTCGTGCGACGCGTTGCTCGTGGCGGTTATGAGGTGATCCCATCATCACCGTCTGTGACGTGTGACGAGAGGTCGCTTGACAACGATGGACATGGACAACATGTACACACTACAGAGGAACCGCCTAGAGCCTAGACGAGCACGCCGTCGTCGTCGCCGCCGTGGCCGCTGTCGTCGCCGGTGGCCGCCTCCGGCAGCGTGATGGCGTCGTAGCGCGGGTCGAGGATCGCGGCGAGCACCGTCTCGAGCGGCGTCACCTCCGTGCCCCTGAGCACGGACTTGAGGATCGCGGTCGAGAAGCCCGAGACGAGCGACACGCGCGCCTCGCCGCCGCGCGCCGGCACGTCGCTCGTCTGGCCGTTCACGTTCCAGAACACGAGGTGCGGCACGGCGCAGCCCGCGGCGGCGAACTCGCGCTTGAGCACCGCGTGGTTCGTCTCGAAGTTCCGGTCCGCCGTGTTGAACTGCATGTCGGAGACCACGATGAGCCGCTCGGGCATCGCGTCGGCGCTCAGCTGGTGCTGCTGCGCGAGCGCCAGCACGGCGCGGAACGCCGCCGCGAAGTCCGTGCTGCCGCCCCACGGCGCCGCCATCAGGTTGCGCACGCGCTCGAAGAGCGCCGCGCCGACGACATGGTGGAACTGCGGCGTCGACTCGAACGTCAGCACGAGATCCTTGTACTCGTCCAGCGCGAGCGCCGAGACGAGCAGCCCGAGCGCGATCGAGACCTCCATCGGCTGCCCGCTCATGGACCCGGACACGTCCGAGAGCACGAGCGTCTTGTTCATCGAGCCCATCGAGGCGGCGTCCGCCGCGACCACCTTCCACTGCGCCTCGAGCAGCTCGTCCACCTCGGTGCGCTTGAGGTACTCGGCCACGATCTCGTGCGGGAAGAGCACCTTGGCGTTCACCTTGGCCTCGCCCGTCGCGAGGCTGCTCTTCCACGCCGCGAGCTTCTCCGGCAGGTGGCGCGGGAACGCGTTCGTCCGCGCGCCGTGGATGCGCATCGCGACGCTCGGCACCTTGCTGAAGTCGATGTCGTCCCACTGGTTGGCGCACATCGCGCGCTCGACGATGCGCAGCCGCTCCCGGAGCGGCGACAGGTACACCTTGCGCAGCGTCGCGGACGAGACGCCCATGCGCTTGCTGAGCTTCTTGTTCATCGCGAGCTTCTTGTCGAGCGCCTTCTTCTCGGACGGGACCCACTTGGCGCAGAGCGAGACCGCGTCGCCGCTCTGCAGCGCCGCGAGGTCCTCGACGAGCTGCGCGCGCAGCAGGTCGAGCGCGGCCGCCTCGACCGGCGAGCCCATGACCGCCATCGGGTCGTCGAAGCGCCCGTACTCGCCGACGTAGGCTTTGAGGTTGTGCATGAGCTCGGCGGGTGGTGCTCCGCGAGCCACTCAAGTGCCCAGCGGCCGACCTGGTGCTCGCCTTTGCCCCCGCGGCAGTCGCGGATGTACGCCGCCAGCTTGAGCGTGGGCAGCGCGTTCTCGGCGTACGAGGCGCTCAGTAGCGCCCGGAAGCGCTCCTTCTTGACGCTGCGCAGCGCGCCGTAGAAGAGGTCGACGCGCGCGGTGCCGCTGCTCGCGAGCGAGCGCGCGCCGTTCCACGTCGTGGTCGTCACGTTCGCGCCGGCGGCGGCGGCTGCGAGCTGCTTGGCAGCGCTCGCGAAGGAGGAGGAGGAGGGGCGGCAGTCGCAGCCATTGCGGGGGTGGGAGGTCGAGCAATGAGCTGGTGACTAGCTGAGAAGATCCGAATTAGTGAATCATTTGGACAAGGTTTCATCCCAGAATGCACCTTCACTCACTCGGATATCAGTCTGATAATCACTTGATTATGTCACTACCAAAAGTAGCTCTTCATGGCTCGGCCAATCCGGAAGCGGGAGCTGCAGAACTCGCCGCAGCACAAGTTCACAAGTTCGCCTTCGCACTTGTCCTTGCCTGCTGCGATGTTGCACTGTTGTCGATGGTGCGCTGCTGTCGATCGCGATCACTTCGGCGACCTTGCTCGCCTTCCGCACTCTTCAATTTGCCTCCGACCACGCTCATCTGACACAACAACATCCTCCCCAACATCAACGATGAACTCCTCCAGCGCGATGTCCGCTTCGTTCCCCCGCCTCGCTCACGGCCACGCAGTCGCCCACAAGACCCTCGCGGCTGCCTTCCCGAGCGCGCCTTGCTCACAGACCACCAAGAACGCGTTCGTACTCAACTGGGAGGACGTGCTCGCGCCAATGTCGCTGCTGCACCAGCGCACGGGACTGCAGCCGTCGCGCCAAGCGCTCGCCTACGCACAGCAGGTGCTCGCGAGCGAGCCATATCTGCAGCAGGCACTCGTCGCAATCGAGTTGCAAGTGATCGAGCTGCTGCGCACCGCGTCGGCCATGGGACCAACGTTCGTCGTGACGGAGCGGAGTCTCAAGTTCATGGAAGCCACGTGCTCACTCTTCTTCCCGCGGCTCGCGCTCTGGATGCGCCACGACGGCATGAGCGTCGTCGCGGCGCCCCGTTCGACGTTCGCCTCTGACATGGAGAAGTCAGCGTGGCGCGTGAACCTGCTGCAGGGCGTCTGCAGAGAGACCGTTGCGCGGGGCAGCGACGCTGGGACCCAGCAGCGCGTGCTGCGCAGCCCCGAGTTCGGCACGCTCGGACTCGTCCACGTGAGCGCCTCCGAGATGGACACGTTTGCGTGCGTGAAAGTGATCGACGTCGCGCCGTTCCTGCTGCCAAAGTGCGTGCGCGTGCGCCAGCAGACGCCGTGTCCGAGCCTCGAGGAGTTCTTCGCGCAGCTACAGACGCTGCAGCGCTACGTCGTGTCGGCTGCGGCGCACCCGAGCGCGTTCGCTGTGAATCTGTGAGTGTAGGTGGTAATACATAGTCTGTGTGATCGAGTCGCGTTGTACCTTGTGGATCTCTCAGAGCTCTCAGGGCTCTCAGGGTTCTCAGGGCTCTCAGGGCTCTCAGGGCTCTCAGGGCTCTCAGAGCTCATCAATTGGCTCGTTCATTCGGGAATCGTAACGTCATTCCCGTATTCAAATATCTATATTCGGGGCATATGTCCCGAATAGCGACCTCGATAGTGACAAAATCCCGGGTGCGCTGCTTGCCGAATGAATCAAAGAATAATGATCTTTTGATGTTATGAACTCTTTGATTCAATTAGCTCAGAATCCTGCATTAATCCTGGTCCCAGGTTTTCGTTTCAACTGAATTAAAGAGTTCATAAAATCGTGCGATATCAATTTTAACTCGCTTTTGCTTGGTGGGAAGAGCAAATTACAGGAATGATCCAAATAGAGGTCCGACCGCTCATTATACAAGAGCAGTCGCACCTCTATTTGAAGCGGTGTAATTTTAAACCGCAGGGAATGCTCCAAATAAAGGTGCGACAGCTTTTAACACAAGAGCGGTCGCACCTTTAAATTTTATTTCGTTGACGCGTTATCTGAACAAATTCAGATAGCGCGTCAACGAATAAAGTTTAAAGGTGCAACAGTAAAACGGTCGGATAATCGGTATGATTTATTTTGCGGTTATCCGACAGTTTTAACGGTTTGTATACAGTCTTATGCGGCTAACCGGCGGTCTTAACCGAACGGTTATAGACTGTTCTAGTATAAGGTATATGACCTAAACAGTTTAATTAAACTGCTTTGGTTATATACCTTATATTACACTACTTTTTTTTCCCTCCCCCAACGCCGCGCCGCCCGCCTCCCTTTCCCTAGCCGCCCGATCGCCAGTCGCCCGCAGCCATGGCGGAGACGACGCTCAACAACGTGTTTTGGGGCCACAGCGACGGCGTCCTGGTGCTCTCGGCCGCCGGGCTGCTCTGGCGCAGCCGCTCGACCGAGGCGCAGAAGAAGCTGCTCAAGGACGACATCGTGACGATGCTCTGGACGCCGATCGGCGACAAGAACCACCACATCAAAGTGTACCAGAAGGGCGGCAAGTACGTGCGCTTCACGGGGCTCAAGGCGCGCGACGTCGAGCAGCTCAAGGCGCACGTCGAGGCGCAGTTCGACCGCGAGCTCGAGCGCGAGAAGGTCGCGAGCGCCGGCGGCAACTGGGGCGACATGAAGTTCGAGGGCCCGAATCTCAACTTCCGCGCGAGCGACGCGTCCGTGCTCGAGATCCCGCTCGAGCACGTGTCGCAGTGCGCGCTGCCCGGCAAGAACGAGGTCGAGCTCCAGTTCCACGAGGACGACACGGTCGCCGGCGACGAGGAGACGCTCGTCGAGATGCGCGTGTACCTGCCGCCGGGCGACGGCGCGGACGACGCCGTCACGGCCGAGATGTTCCGCGACGAGGTGCTCCAGCGCGCCAACATCCGGTCCGTCACGGGCAAGACGATCGTGGACCTGGACGAGTCCATGGGCACGTTCCTGACGCCGCGCGGCCGCTACGGCGTCGAGATCTACGGCTCCTTCCTGCGCATGCACGGCAAGACGTTCGACTACAAGATCATGTACTCGAACATCAACCGGTGCTTCCTGCTCGAGCTCCCGAACGGCATCAACACGGCGTTCGTGATCAGCCTCGAGGAGCCGATCCGCCAGGGCAAGCAAGGCTACCCGCACCTCGTGCTCCAGCTCAGCAAGGACGACGTGCACATCGACGTCAACCTCTCGCCGGACGAGATCAAAAAGTACAACGGCAACATCCACGAGCGCATGTCCGGCGCGCTGCCGCAGATCGTCGCGACGCTCTTCAAGTTCATCATCGGCAAGAAGGTGTACACGTCGGGCAAGTTCAAGACGCACAGCGGCGACCGCGCGGTCAAGTGCGCCGTCAAGGCGCAAAGCGGCGTGCTCTTCCCGCTCGAGAAATCGTTCATGTTCATCCACAAGCCCACGACGTTCATCCGGTACGAGGAGGTCGAGTTCATCGAGTTCCAGCGGTACGCCGGGCAGAGCGGGTCGTCGGCGAGCCGCAACTTCGACCTGCTCGTGAGCTGCCGGTCGGTGGGCGGCGAGCCGGCACGCGAGTTCCTCTTCTCGGCGATCGACCGCCGCGAGTTCCCCGAGCTGAGCCAGTTCCTGACGTCCAAGAAGCTGCGCATCCGCAACCTCAAGGAGACGCCGGCGGGCGGCGCGGCCGGCGCGAAGAAGCGCGGCTTCAACGAGTACCTCGAGGAGCTCGGGCCCGAGGAGGGCGAGATCGAGGACGAGGAAGGCGAGAGCGAGGACTCGGACTTTGGGCCGGGCGACGACTCGGAGCACTCGTCGGGCGACTACAGCGACGAGAGTCTGAGCGGCTCGGACCGCGACGAGGAGGACGGCGAAGGTGACGGCGCTGACGGCGGCGAGCGGAAGAAGAGCAAGAAGAGCAAGAAGGACAAGAAGCGGGCGAAGGACGGCGGCGACAGCAGCAAGACGAAGAAGCGAAAGGCGAGCGCCGAAGCCGCCGCCGACGAGTGAGTCTGGAGTGGGCGGCGGCGTAGCAGGCGGACTTGGCATTGGTGACGAACGGATGACGAACGAGAGCTGAGCACCGCGTTTATATTACAAGAGCGAGAGCTTCTTCGATGTAAACAAACGTGCAACGAGCAAGCAGCAGAGGCGGCGACAGCAACAGCAGGTTCCCCGAGTCGCCACCGCTGCGCTTCGTCGCCCTCCTCGCTCCAAAATCGCTCCACGACACCCACCCCACCGCACGCGCAGTCTCGCCGCGAGTCTTCGCCCCTCTATCCCCCCTTCACTCACTCACACTCACGTCGACAGCTTGTTCTTCTTGCTCTCCATCTCCTGCGCGTGCTCGAGCCGGCGCTTGCGGTCGGCGGCCGCCGCCAACTGCGACGACTCCTCGCCTGCCACGGCCGCCAGCGCACTGAGCTGCAGGTGCGACCCGGCCGACGACATGCCGCCCGCGTTGCTCTCGGACGACGCCACGAGCGACAAGATGTCCTCGATCGATGAGTTGCGCGGGAAGCCCGACTTGAAGCCGCTGCCGCCGCTGTTGAGCCCGCTCAGGTTGGTGTATGACGCACACGTCGAGAGGCTCGTGAGGTTGGAGAACGACGGGAAGCTGCTGAGGTGGTCTGACGAGCCGAAACGCGAGAGCATGTCCGAGTGCGACGGTATCCGCGCCATCTGCGCCAGCTTGTCCATCGACGGCACCCGCGGGATGCGCTCCGAGGACGCCGCGAGCTTGTCCATCGATGGGATGCGCGGCAGCTTGTCCAAGGACGGCACGCGCGGAAGCTTGTCGAGCGACGGCACGCGCGGCAGCTTGTCCATCGACGGGATGCGCGGGAAGATGCCGGACGAGCTGCGCGGCATCTTGCTGAGCGGCTTGGGGATCTGGATCTGGTTCGAGTGCTCCGTCGGCTTGTTCGCCCCCGTCGGGCTCAGCCGCCTGTGCAGGTCGGCGTCCACGTCGCGCTGCTGCTCTTCCTTCATGTGGTGCGACAGCGACGACGACTCGAACATCCGCCTGCGGTCCGCGAAGCCTGACGCCTCCTCCCGCGCGAACTTGGCAAGACGGCCGCCGCCCTCGCTCTTGGTGCGCGGACTCGGAGGCGCGTGCTCCTCCAGCAGTGTCGAGAGCTGCTCCAGCGACTGGACGCGAGGAAAGTATGCGTTGAGACCGTCGCCGATCGACATGGACTTGACCATCGTGCCGCTGTTCGGGTCGTACGACGAGCTGAGCGAGTCGCCGTAGGCTCCAGAGGCGCCGTAGCCGCCGGACTGGTGAGCGTTGCTGCTGCCGCCGCCTCCCTGGTGCGGCAGCTGGAAGTTGTCGATCGACGCCACGCGTGGGAACAGGCACGAGAAGCTGTCGATGGACGACACGCGCGGGAACGACTCGCTGCTGCTTTGCTGCTGTTGCTGCTCCTGGTGCTGTTGGTGGTGGTGGTGCTCCTGGTGGTGCTCCTGGTGTTGGTGTTCCTGGTGTTGGTGTTCCTGGTGCTGGTGGTGCTGGTCGTGGTGCTGGTGGTGTTGCTCCTGGTGTTGCTGGTGCTGCTGCTGGTGCTGGTCGTGGCTGCTGTGCTGAGCGCTGCTGCTTGCACTGCCGTGACCATGGTTCGCACCCAGATACGACCCATCGCCGCTTGATCGACCCGAACTGCTGGAGCCAGGCTGAGCGCTCGCGGAACCCATCGAGCTGCTACTGCCGCCGGGGTGGTGCGACGGGTTCTGCAGGCTGTTAAATATGTGGTTCGAGCTCGGCTGCATCGGTGGCGGCGGCGGCGGCGGTTGGTGTTGTTGTTGCTGCTGCTGCTGCCGTTGTAGCTGCTGTTGCTGCTGCATTTGCTGTTGTTGTTGCTGCTGCTGCTGTTGTTGCTGCTGCTGGAGAAGCTGTTGCTGCTGCTGTTGGTGCTGCTGCTGGTGCGCTTGCAGAGGGTAGCGCGGCGGGTGGATGTTCGCGTTCGTCTGGTGCTGCTGGATCGGCAGCGGACCACGCGTCGGGGGAAACTGCGCATGGTGGTGGTGGTGCGTGGCCTGCGGAGCGGTATGCGCGTCCTTCGCTGCCATCGGAGCCGACACCGGGTTTTGCGGCGCCGCCGGCTGCTGCTGTTGCTGCTGGTACTGCCCGACCGGTGCCACCGCCACCGGAACCTGTGTGCGAGCGGCGCCAGCAGGCGCTGCTCCGGTGAACCCTCCCACCGCCCTGGAAGACACGTAGCGGCCCTTATCCCGCGTCAGCTCCGACTCCAGACGCTTCTCGCGCCGGCGCTGGTTGGACTGCTCGCGCTCAAGGTACGTCTTCTCGAGCTCCGCCAGGTCGCGACGGATGAGCTCCATGTCTTCCTTCGAGACTTCGTCCTCGCGCCGCCGGAAGATGATCTACAGACACGGCGTTCTGTTAAAACCGAGCCCACCACAGCCACCCGACGCGCACCCGAGCACCGCGCACCTTGCCGATGCACTGGTCGCCCGTGTACTTCTTGGAGATCCGCATCGGGTCGCAGTTCAGCAGCTTGGCGAGGAACGTGCGCAGCGTCGTGCCCTCCGCGAGCGGCAGGTTGCCCTTCTTGAACTCCTCGATCAGCCGGTCGCAGTACAGACTCTCCTCCGTCGTCCACTTGCCCTTGCGCGTCGCCGCCGGGTTCGCCGGCTCGCTCACCGCGCTCGCGCTCTCCATCGGTGCCGCACCAGCGGCGCTCGGGGTCGCCACCGGACCGCTGGCAGCAGCAGCGGGCGGCGGCGGCGCGTACCCGCCTCGTGCCAGTTGGCTCTGCGCGCCGCTGGGAGTCACCGCCTGCTGCTGCTGTTGCTGCTGCTGTTGGCTGTTGTAGTGCGCCTGCACGAGCAGGCGGCGCTGGCTCTGGATGGGGTTCCAGCAGATCGGGCAGACTTTGTCCTTGTTGAGCCACCGGTCGATGCAGTGCAGGTGGAACTGGTGGCCGCACGGCTCGAGCAGCACGTCCACCTGCGAGTTGTAGCACACGAGGCACGTCACGGGGCTCATGGCGCCGCCGGGCATCCCGGCCGCTGCCCCGCCGCCCATCAGCTGCGCGCCGAAGTGCTGCGAGTCGTTGTCGCTGCCGCCGCCGCCGCCGCTGCTGCTGCTGGTGTTGTAGTGCATGGGGTTGTACGCCATGGCGCTGCTGCTGCCGCCGCTCTTGGCGTCCGAGCCCTGCACGCCCTCGCCGCCCATGCTCTCGCGGAGCATGCGCGCGGGAGAAGGGGGGGGGGGGGGGGGGGGGG
>JAASGM010000322.1:0-22898 GCA_023334215.1 Globisporangium cystogenes | reverse complement strand
CCCCCCCCCCCCCCCCCCACTCGTTCCGGCGTTGGCGCGGCGCAGTTCGCGAACTCGTCGTCGGAGCTGCGAACAAACTGGATACTCGATTGCGGAGTCTGGCAGACCGCTTCGACCAACAAAGGCTACGGCTACATTATGAACACATCACAAGAGGATGAGGGACTGAGCAAGATGTTGAGCGGGTGGTCTCCTGATGCTCAAGTCGGCGCACCTGATCTCCAAGGGCTGTCGCCTGCTGCCTTCACGCTTGCTGGCCAGCTGCAAGGGAAGATCTTCGCGAACTCGATCGGATTTGAAGATAGCACCCGCAACTTGGACGCGCACGTGCTCGACACGCTCACTGCGGTTGCTCTCGTTCACTTCGAAGATATGAAGTCGGCCTGTAACAGCATCACAAGCACGCCGTACATCAAGAGAGTTCTGTTAGCAGCGGCCGCGATTGGTGTCAGCGAGCTTGAGCTTTGCGAGTGGGGACTTACCATCACGGTGGCGGTCTCGATGCCACTGTCAGCAAAGCGTCCACGAGCCGACAACGACCACAGCGAGCTTGTTGCTGTGATGGAGAAGCAGATGACGTTCATTCAGTCGCTGATGCGTGCGGTCGTCGGCACACGTGCGGAGTTGGCAGTCGTACAAGCTCGCGTCGACATCATCGAGAGGTCTGTCAGAGGGGTTTAGGCGAATTCAGTGATCTCGCTGCAGAACACCCACCCGCAGACGAGGAGGCTTTCCAGCAGTCGACACCGGACGCACCAGTGAAGCGGGGGAAGAGCGGGAGCATGTCGCCGACCGAGGCGTGGTACACATTCTACCAGCAGAAGCGCACACGCAGTCGATCAGCGCTACAGCCAGCAGGTTCAAGCTCTTCGAGGTTCGTGCGATCGTGACGTACCATCAGCTGTTCCTCGCCGACGGATACCAGATCGGCCCGACCTCTTCGCGCTTCCGCGATGATGTGCTGGAGCTCGACGCGATCGCCGCCAAACGGATGAGATCGTTCCTGGATGACAATGGGGTGACAGCAAAGTCAGTTGGTGCGATCCGCAAGGCGATGAAGAAACTGCAGGCAGACGGCAAACTCGACACGTTAATAGCAGCGTGTATGGCGTCGATCTCGTCTGGGATGATAGTTGATCCTGTCGCCGCGGATGGAGCTCGAGAGCGAGACGCCACCGAGATCTGACCACACGAACAAGCACACACGTACAATAAAAAAAACCCAGCTCCATTGCTCCTCGACCCGCCCACCTCGTCCTCACCTGCGCGTGTGTCCTCCCCTGCGAGCTCGTCGTCACCGCGCGGCGGGGAGACCGCTCGGCGTGCTCGTGCGTGCGCTCTGCTTTTGATTGGATTTGTGTGGATTTTGTGTTTGGCCTGGATTTCTTTGCGTTACTAGTATTCAATATTGCAGTTGTTGGAATGCAGTTGGATGGGTTTTGGGTTTGTGGTCCGATATTGATACCTGTTTAAAAGAGTTAGCAGCTCTAGAGAGGTCGCTCCGACACCGACACCGACACCGACACCGACACACATACGCAAGACGGTAACCCGGCCGCAACGAGCCAACGGCGAGGCTGACAATTTGCTGTGATACAGCAAATTTGCTGTGATCAGCTCAAATGCGTTCTCCATCTCGCATTTCAGGAAATTGATTTCCTGTCAACTTGTGCTCGATGGCGGTGGAAGTCGAAGCAGCGCCAGAGGACGCGCACGCAGGCGTCCCGAGCGAAGCGCAGGTGGCGCAGCTGCTGGCGGAGACCGAGGAGCTGCTGCGCGCGGTGGGTTCGCCCGACGCCGACGCGGACGCGCTCCCGTCACCCTCCTCCTCCGGCGGCAGCGCAGACGGGTCGACGTCGAGCCCGAGCGTCGGCGGCGCAAAGTGCGCGCGAAGCGGCAAGACGCGCAACGTGACGCGCGAGCGCACGAAGGCGGAGCTCGCGGCGCTCCGGGAGCAGTCGGCTGCGCTCGACCGCCAGCTGCGCGAGACGCAGAGTCGGCAGCAGGCGGCACGCCCGGACACCTTCGCCTGGGAGAAGATCGCTCGGCGCCAGAAGCGCGCACGAGAGCGCGCGGAGGCGCAGAACGCGCTCCTGAAGCGCACGCTCGACGCGCGCGCCAAGTACGTCATGGGCGTCGAGGAGGCGCTCTTCCGGCTCCAGCAGACCGCCCGGCAGCCGGTGCCGTTCGCCGACGTCGACGCGTACCCGCTGGAGAAGCCGCTCGGCCACCGGACCGTACGCCTCGAGCCTGGCGACGACGCGCTCTTCGAGATGATGCTCATGCAGCTCGACTCGGCGTACCCCCGGCTGGTCCACAAGCTGCAGACGCCGAGTGCGCTCAACGGCGCGCGGTCGCCGTTCGCGCACCCGCAGGCCAAGCGCGAGCCCGACCGCGTCAACGGGCAGCTGCGGTCGTTCGTCGAGATGGCGGGCGTCGAGGTCGTGCCGTTCGACCTCGAGCTGCTCGCGCGCGTGTCGTGGGTCTGCTCCAAGCGCAAGAGCGACGCATGGAACTGCGTGCTGTACGACGCGGGCGGCCACGGAGACGACGTCGTGGCCGCCAAGGTGCGCGTGCGGCGCGTCTACAAGGCCGAGACAGTGCACCTGCACATCCTCTGCGTCGCCAAGCAGTTCGTCGTCGGCGACCGCGTCGTCTCGGCCTGGATCGCGACGACCAAGGGCGTCGACGGGTTCTTCCCGGACTCGTACGTGCAGGAGACGGGCTGCACGGTGTCGATGCGGAGCGCGGCGCCAGCGGCGCCAGCACCAAACGGCGCGGCGCCGGCGACGGTCAAGACGACCGTGATCGAGTTCGAGCCCAAGCGCTTCAGCATCTCGCCGCCGCTGGCGCCCGCGCCGCTCTTCCTGCAGGCGGACGCCGACGTGCTCACGAGCCTCCTCGTGGGCTCGTACGCCGACGACGCGCGCGACGTGAACGAGATGATGGAGAACATGCTGCTGGACGAGGTGGCCAAGCGGCCGCAGTGAGCTGCTACCCGCACCATGTACGTTAGTTTCCCCCACACTGGAGCGGCTCTGGCGCTACGGCCGCTGCTTGGTCTCCTCGAGCAGCATGCTGCCCATGAGCTCCTCCATCTCGCTCATCTCGTCGCGGTACGAAGACAGGACGAGGTCCGTGAGGACGTCGCCGTCGGCGCGAACGACCACCGCCGGCGCCGCGAAGCGCTTCGGCTCGAAGCGCACGCACGAGCGCTCAACCGTGCTGCTGCGCGCCGGCGACGCGCTGAGCGCCGCCGTGACGCGCGCGCCGGACTCGTGCACGTAGGCGCCGGGGAAGTGCGCGTCGCTCTTGAAGATGCTGCGCCACACGACGACGACGCGGTCCTCGAACGCGAACTCCTTCATCGCCGTGAGCATGTCGAGCTGCACGCTCGCGCCGTTGAGCGTGCGCGGGAGCCGGCACTTCTCGGCGAAGACGCGCTCGGCGTCGGCCCAGCCGCCCTCGAACGCCACGGTGTCCGTCGTCTCGCTCAGCCGCTCGCTGCTGAGCCGCATCACGCGGGTCAGCACGTCGAAGTCGAACGGCGACACGTCGACCTCGACGACCTCGACGAACGACCGGCGCGCGCCGCTCGGCGTCGGCTCCGTCCGGACCGCCGTGCGCGCGAGCGGCGCGTCCGGCAGCTGGTCGAGTCCCGCGGCGCGGAAGGTCTCCGCGACACGCACGTACGCGCCGTCGAGCTCCGCCACGAGCATCTCGAACATCAGCTCGTCGCCGGGCTCCAGGCGCACGGTCTTCTGCGGCGGCGGCGGCGGCGCGAGGGCCGCGAGTGCGTCCACGCCGGCGAGCGGCGACGCCGGCGCGCCGTGCTGCCAGTTGTACAGCTTTTCCTCCATGCCCACGACGAGCTCTCGCTGGAGCGCGAGCATGCGGCGCAGGCGCTTGTTCTCCGACATGGCGCGCTCGCTGCCGGCGAGCTGGCGCTTGGCGATGCGCTCCCACTTGGGCGGCACGGCCAGCGCCGACCGCGCGGGCGTCTCCCCTGCCGCCACGACGCGCTTCCTGTCGTGCTCGCTCTGCAGCACGGTCTCGAGCGCCAGCACCTGCTTGCGCAGGAACTCGAGCTCGTCCTGGAGCCGCTCGCGCGACGGGTTGCGCATGCTGCCGGGCTTGGAGCTGCGCTTCCGGTTCGGGTTGTGCTTGGGCGGCGGCGCGCTCGCCGGCCGCGCACTGCTGTCGCTCTCGCCCGCACTCGCGTCGGTGCTGCAGCAGGCGCCGAGCGACGGCGGCGCGTCAAAGTCGACGCGCAGCGGCCCGTCGAACGCCGCGGGCACGAGGATCTCGAGCAGCGCGTCGGTCTCGTCCAGCAGCCGCGCCTCGTCCAACTCGCCCGTCGCACTGCTCGTGCTCGTCGCAGCGGCCGTCGGCGGCGCGTCCTCCGCCTGCGCGAAGAGCTGCGCGAGCAGCAGGTCGTCGTCCAAGAGCGGCGCCGCGTGCGCCATCGCTCGCCACTGCTGCCACTCGCTCGCCGCGGGCGGCTATGGCGCAATCGGAGCTGCTCGCGGTGCAGGTCGAAGCCTGCAGCTTGATGGGGGATGGGCACAGGGAGAACGTGGGTCCGTCAGGTGAGCTCCGGAGCAGTTCGCTCTCGCTCCGACTCGCGGATCCGTGGCGGCGCCAGGCTGCCTGTGGGCGACGGAGTCCTCAACGTCACGCGATGACCATGACGACACGGCTCCCATTCATCTTACGACCCGAGCCTGGACGACACACCTACATACTCTCACCTTCACACCACCACCCCCGTCCCCTTACTACCTGTTGAACTCGACTCGTGTATGAGCATGTCCTCCATCATGCTCACGAGCTCCTCGATGTCGTCGTGGTAAACGGACACCACGAGATCCGTCATGGCGTCCACGTCCACGTCCACGTCCACGTTCACGTCGGCGCCGGCGACGTGCGCCGGCGTCGCCAAGCGCTTCGGCTCGAACTGCACGCACGTCCGCTCGATCGTGCCTTCTCTCAGCGCGCCGCCGGCACGCGACTTCACCGACGAGGCGACGAACGCGCCGCTCTCCTGCACGTACGCGCCTGGGAAGCGGTCCTCGCACTTGTACATGCTCCGCCACACGAGCGCGACGCGGCTGTCGAACTCGAACTCCTTCAGCACCATCAGCACGGTCACGCGCAGCTCCTCGCCGTTGAGCACCCGCCGCACGCAACTCTTCGTTGCGAAGACGCGCTCCGGACCCCAGTCGCCAGCGTACAGCACGCAGTCGGCGCGCTTGCACTGGCGCTCGCAGCAGTCGTCCGCGACGCGGTTCCTCGTCTTGAGGTCGAACGGCCAGTAGTGGATGTCCACGAGCTCCACGAACGACCGCTGCGCTCCATTCGACAGCTCCTGCGTCTTCGGGGTCAGGCGGAGGAACGCCTCGTCCGGCAGCTTGTCCATGCCGGCGTCGCGGAACGTCTCGTCGATCTTCAGGTACGCCATGTCGAGCTCCGACGCGAGCATGTCGAAGAGCAGCTCGTCTCCGGGCTCCAGGCGCACAGACTTGGTCGCCGCGGTTGGATCGTCGATGTGGTTCGCGCTGGTGATCAGGTGCGGCACCGCGAACTGGTGGCCGTACAGCGCCTCCTCCAAACCCTCGATGTGCTCGCGCTGGACTGCGAGCATGCTGTGGAGGTGGTTGTTCTCGGCCACGGCGCGTTCCCGCTTGTCGAGCTGGCGCTTGGCGATCTGCTGCCACTTTGACGCCATCGTCGTCGTCATCGCGTCTTCTCCATGCGCGCCTGCGCTGTCGAAGGGGGTCTTCTGGTCCTGCGCTCGCTGGAGAGCGACTTCAAGGACAGCAACTTGCTCGCGCAAGTGGTCGAGCTCGTTCATCATGCGCTCGCGAGACGGGTTGCGCATGCTGCCGGGCTTGGAGCCGCGCCGGCGACTGACCTTCGGTGGTGCACTGCTACCTGGCGTGCGGTTGGTCATAGCCACCGCCGTGGATCTCTTGACTGCTTCCGGCGCGTCTCCATTCCGGCTGGTGCTACCACTACGAGTGTTGATGCCGACGCCGCGCGAAGGCTCGGCCGAGTGGCTGAAGTGTGTACTCGGGTCGACGAACGCCGAGTGGTCGAGTAGCTCGAGGAGCTGCTCGGTCTCGTCCAGAAGCACCGCCTCGTCCAGCTCTCCGGCGGTCTCGGGGCTGTTAAGCGTGTTCGTGGGCATCGCCGTTGGCCACGCGCGCGAGTACTGCGGGTAGAGGGGCTGGGCCGTCGGCTCTTCCTTCATGAGCATCGATGTCGTTCAGCGAGCGAACGACCGACGGGACAAGAGCGCTGTGAGTGCTGACTGCCGCTCGAGCGCGAATCGGAGACTGACAGGTAGGCACAGCGCAGCACAGCGCAGCACTGGCTCACAGCTTGTCGCGGAAGGCGGCGCGACCTTGATGAGCAAGTTTCAAGCACAAACATTCGCGAACGAAGAAGCGCAGAGCGCAGTCGTGCAAAAGCGCGTCCCCCGCTTGCTCGGTCTGTGTGCACAGAAAACACACCTCGACCTCGGCAGTCGGCGATCGGTAGCAGCAGCACCTGCAGCAGAGCCTCGCGTTGATACTGTACTCGCTCGCTCGTCTTCCGCTCCTTGCCTTCCGTTAGGCCATCGCGACCGATCTCTTGCTTCTCAACGAATTCCTCCTCACTCACCGCATTCGAGTCGGCTCGCATCCCCAAACGTGACGATCGCGTCTCGTCGATGCCAACCGATTACCACGCTCTAATACGCTAGGTGCTCGCCAGCGAAGGATAACCATCGATGCGGTCACACAGATAACACACGTCGCGTTAGCTTCCGCCTCACAGCGCAGATCACCTACGCTCGAACCAGGTTGCTTTTCGTTCACACGCACTGGCGGCGACTTTCGCCGGTGGAGGGACAGAGGGCAGCTCTGAGACAACGCGTACTAAATTAGGAACGCATTGAGCTCCTGTTTACCAGCTCCTTTGCGGCTACTGTACTGCGCTCTCCTACATCGCCGCTGAGGACTCGACGCATCGAGCACAGCTGCTTGAGCCTGCACCGCGCGACAAGCGGTGCAGTCGGATCTCGCGGTGGATTCCGCACACGGTGGAGACTCATACAGCAACACAAAGATCATCGAGCGAGCGTTGCGATACTGAAGCGCGCGCGCGATTTCCTCGCTGCTCTGTCAGACCTTGTGGAGTCTCTGAGAGCGAGGGCTCCTGGTCTGGTACTACACGCGCTTGCTTGTCTGTCAGAGCCCAGAAATCCAAGTTCCTGGAGAACTCGGTCCGGTGTGGTGCAACGAGGTTGAAACAGGTGCACTCGAGTACACATAGACGAGGCACCGGAAATGATTCGTCCATTTTCGATGACGAATGTCAATTCGGAGGCAACAACGGACACGAAGCGGCACTCGGAAGTCTCAATCTCGCTGGATCGGAAATACTTCTCGTGGCGCTTGCTTCTCGAGTGCGACCAAGAAACCGCGCCACGCACACGTGTCTCCTTGAGGAGCTCTCGACACTGGTCCAGAAGGCGCTCTGTGATTTGTTGAGCGCGTGTTGTTTGTGGGCACGCTCAAGGACTTCGGTGCTCACGCGCACCTGCGCACCAGTGTGGGTGGACTTCCACATGCCACTGGAGAGTCTGCGAGCCGGAGTCACGGCGACTCGGCAAAACGGATTTTCTACAAGATCCAGCGCCGGCACCGCACGAGGCGTTGACTCGCGGCTGGCTCGATGGCGCCGAGGTTGAGAGGCTCGACGGGGAGTGAACCATCTCATCCTCATCGAGCGTAGTCACCCGGCTGGATGTCCGTCCGCGACAACGAGCTCGACAACCGTTCGGGATCTGAAGTGGCCGACGCTTGAGGAACCGAGTGCTGGAGTGTTGAAGTGGAAATGTGTCACCAAAGAACCCCAGCAACTCGCTTTTATTCCTACAGAACACCAAAGCCCACGCACGATAGTGTGAAGAGCGCTCTGCACCAACAGAACTGGAGTCGTCGCTTTCGGGACTTCAGCACAGTTTCTTCCGATGTCAAGCTCACACGCGATACCGCGGACATCGCCTTGCACCGACATTCCCAAAGTGTCACCGACGACTTCGAAACGTGTTCGACGGAGCTCCGTGCTTCTTGGGAACTGTTGTCAGCACCTTGACGCACGCGCTCTCACTTCGGCCTCGTGAGCCGAACCAGTGGCGCGCTTTACAGTATCGGATTTCGCCCGTGCGGTGTGAATCACACCGTGTGATAGTCCACCAATGCAGGTCTGTGATAGCAGTTGATCCAAGTCATGATGACCATACAGGTTTCAATGGAGGCGGACGAACTTCATCAACTACGTCGTACGCTTCAGACCGCAATCAAAGTGAACGATACTTGCAGCATTTGATGTCCGCGCGGACGAGCGCGGCCTCCGGCTTGAGTGAGGGTCGCGACAATGAAAGTTCGTTCTCTTGTGACTCGGTTCAATGCCGACTCAGTCGCTGCAGAGTCGCCGACACCGTCGATTCTCCCTCGCACGGAACGTCTCTCGAGTGGCCTGTAAGCCGCATCCGCGCCTCAACGAGCGCCTCTCACATCGCGCACATCGCGCATGCACCCCACCCACTCAGTCGCTGGGATTTTGGATGATCATTTCTCGATATTCTACCGCAGGCGTCGACAGCAGATGAGCCAGCACCTCCCGTTCGCGGCGGAAGAAGAGCGCTTCCTCGCCGACATCGCCGCGTACCTCGAGAGCGACGACCCGCTGCCGGCGCTCGGCGACTCCCTCGAGCGCGACCTCGACGACGTGCTGGCGCTCGATCGATCGATCGCGGACCTCCCGCCGGATGACGCCAAGGGCTCCGCCGGCGCGGACGCCAAGCCCAAGCGCCACCGCGCCAAGCGCTCACGCAACTTGGTGCGAGAGCGCATGCAAGCCGAGCTGCGCGACCTCCGGCTTCAGAGCACCGAGCTGGAGCAGCAGGTCTCGGAGCTCAAGAAGCAGCGCACGTTGTCGACCGGCGAGGAGCTCCTGCTCGCGAGCTGGAAGCAGATCGCGGTGCACCAGCGCGACGAGCGCCGCGAGGCGGAGGAGGAGAACATGCGCCTCAAGCACAAGCTGCAGACGCAGATGGCGCTTGCGCGCGAACTGTGCCAGAGCGCACAGGTGATCGCGACCGGCGGCGCTGGCGAGCCTGCCATCTCGGTGTACGACGGCTATCTCCTCGTCACCGGCCAGATCCCGCGCCAGACGTGCACGGACGCGCACGCCGTCGCGATGTTCAGCGCCATGTTCAAGGAGGCCGATCTGGTGTATACGGAGATGGACGCGGTGCTGCAGCACAGCGGCCTGCGCGAGTGGCAGGTGGCAACGAACGCGCAGTCCAGCGCCGCCCAGGCGAGTGTCGCCAAGCGGCGGACGATCGCCTCGCTTGACGGTTCCATCGCGATCGAGCTCGCGAGCGCGAAGGTGTACGCGTTCACGAAGGACATCGTGTTCCGCGCGATGTGGGAGACGTGGGAGGAGCAGTACCTCTCCGGCTGCGTCCTGTTCGACATTGGGGAGCTCCACCCACACAACGGCATCGCCGCGACGATCGAGTCCACTCTCGACATGAACGGCGAGAGGGTAACGCTGCGCTCAATCGCGGTGATAAAGGCGTTCCCGGGTCCAGACGGCGGCTTTCGACACGTGTGGCGCACAATGTGCGAGGCGAGCTCCCACTTCCCAGGCGTCTGCATCCAGGAGACTGGCTGGGAAGAGCTCGGGTCGACCCCCGACGGCGGCGCGGTCGTGCTCACGTGCTCGCACCTCCGATCCAAGACGGCAACAGAGAGCGCCTTCGGGTCTCCGGCCGCCACTGAGAAGATGGCACCGCTCGCAGACTTGCTGGCCGCGTCGTACGAAGCCGAGATCGACGAGGTGGACCTGCGTCTCGAGGGCTTGGTCCTGGACGACGGCGTGAAGCACTGAGACCGAGTCTGTCTTCGAATACAACAACTGCTATGGCACATGAATGGAGGTGGCGCCGGGAAGCGACTAGCGCACGGGGTCAGCGCCGCGGAAGGTGATGCGGGGCGGCTGACAGGGCAGCGCGGCGCCTTCTCCTGCCGCCAGCTTCTCGCTCAGCCCGCCGCGCGCCTCCCGCAGCAGCAGACTGTCCACGTGCTGCCGCATGAACGTCACGTCGTCCTCGAACGAGTTGCTCATGAGGCTCACGAGGTTGCGCGCCTTCGTCTGCGCGGCTTTGTCGTCGCCCTCGTGGGGCCTCGGGAAGATCTGCAGACACGACTGCACTACCGTCGTCGGTGACGCGCTCACGTCGTCTGCGCGCAGGTCCACGTTGCGGATCGCCAGGAAGCCGATCGCGTGCGCGCCGGCGCCGGTGAGTTCGTTCTCGCCGTCGCACTGCGTCGCGAGCACGAGCACGACCTTGTCCGGCAGCAGGTAGCGCCGCATCACGAACTTGTAGTTGAGCGACTGGCGGTCGCCCAGCGTCTTGTGCGCGACGCGGTAGTTGACGGCGAACGTGCTGTCGCCGCACGGGTGCTCGTACCGGCAGGCGCGGCGGTGCCACTCGTAGTTGCTGCGCCACGTCGCCTCGCCGAAGCGCTGCCACGGGAACGGGCTCAGCCGCAGGTCCGAGAGCTGCAGGTACTGGCACGGAAGCCCGAGCCGCCGCGTCTTCTTCTCTGCGAACGACCGCGCCTCCGTCAGGTTCTCGTCGAGCCCGCTCTCGTGGTACACGGCGTCGGCCTCCGCAAAGCTGACGTCCAAGCGCGCCAGCAGCGCGTCGAAGACAACAGCGAGCGCTGCAGTCGCGCTCGGCGACTGGAGACCCCGCGAGGGACTCGGCGGCCGCGAGGACGACCAGAGCTCGCGCTGCAGCTCCGTCGTGAAGGCGGCGAGCGCGTCGCCGCCCGCGCCGCTCAGCAGGTCGCTCACGTGCGCCTTGAGCCGCGCGTTCTCGTTCTCAGCGAGCTGCCGCATATGCAGCTGGCGCGTCGCAAGCTGCTGCCACATGAGCACGCGCTTGTCGCGCACGAGCATGCTGGAGCGGGTCTGCTGGCGCAGCAGCACCAACTGGCTCTCCATCTCAGCCGCCGCCTGTCGCAGCAGCCGCAACTCCGCGCTACGCGTGAGCTCCGGGGCCGAGCGTTTCTTAAGGGAAGTGGTGACACCGCGCGGCGGCGGCGGCGGCTGGAAAGCTGCGGGGTCCAGCGACGCGAGGAGGTCCTCCGTCTCGGCCAGCAGCGAGCTCTCGTCCATGCCAGTTTTCATGCTGCTGCTGCTGCCGGCGGCCGCGGCGCTGGTTCTGATCGTGGCGGCGGCGGCGGCCATCGCGAGCGGCGGCGTCCTGCTTGGTGCTTTCGTCTCCTCTGCGCCAGAATTCGCAAGTCACACTTCCCTCTTTGCTGGTGATTCTGATTGACTTGATTTCAGTATGCGAGGTGAAAAAAACATCGATCGACGGTAAACTATTCTTTATGGGATAAATCACTACTTGTAGCACTAGCCAGCACAGGAGTATTCATAAAAGAGTACATCGCTGTCGTCACTCAGGTTAACCTTGATTATTTCCCTATTGATTTACTTCTGTAGATGATTCGCCGCCAGTAAACATCGGACGCGTTCGTCACGCTCCTCTGCTATCGCATTCAGCCCCCTTGACGACGCCCAGGGGATCGTCACCGCACTTGATTAGTGTGGTTGATCAGCACGCGCTGGGGCCGCACGAGCGCAGAGGCGTGGAGAGCGGAGCCCGCACTTGTGTCCGCGGCAGCGAGGCAGGGGTTGCGCGCGCGTGCTTCTTCCAGCAGCTTGTTGTCCGCGGTCTGGTTGATGAAGCCCACGTCCTCCTCGAACGCGCACATCATGAGGTCCACGAGGCGGTTCACGGCCTCGTCGGACGCGTACCCCGCGTTGTCCAGGAACACGTGCATGCACGACTGCACGCGGGCGACCGGGGGTACCGACTCGTCCGGCGACAGGCGAGCCTCCGAGACCACGACCCAGCCGACCCCGAAAACGGACACGCCCGCGAGCTCCCTCTCGCCGTCCGACTGGCACGAGTACACGGTCACGTCCCGCTCGCTCTCGACGTACTGCCGCGCGACGATCTTGAAGTTTGAGATCGCGTTCTCGCCGAACTCCTTGCGCGTCACGCGGTAGTTGAATGCGAACGTGGCTTCGCGGCGGTCGCCGCACGGGTATGCGTACGGCCTGTCCTTGTTGTGCCACTCCCTGGCGGCGTCGAACGAGAAGCGGGCGACCGAGCGCCACGGGAACGGCAGGATCCGCAGATCACCGATCTCGACGTACCGACACAACTTGCCGAGCCTCCGCGTCTTGCGCTCCAGGTACGAGTGCGGCTCGGCCGGCGCGTCGCGCATGCCGTTCTCGCGGAACACGGCGTCGACCTCGCCGTAGCTGATGTCGAGGTGGCGCAGCAGCGGCTCAAACATGCTCGCTGCGGTGACGTCTTGCGATGGCGCCACGGGCTCTTTCCAGGACCCGCGAATGTAGTTCGGCAGGTTCATCTTCATGAGCGCCTCGATCGCCCCGCTGGGGCTGCTGTGGGACTGCTGCTGCTGACCGCTTGCAAAGTGGAGCGCCTCGTCCATCATGGCGCGGAGCTGTTGGTTGTCGGCGAGCGCGAGCTCGCGCAGGCGGTGCTGGCGCTCGGCGAGGCGCTTCCAGATCTGCACGCGCTTGTTGCGCACTGCCGCTGTGGAGCGGGACTGCTGGTCGAGCTGCAGGAGCTGCACCTCGAGCTTCGTCGACACCTTGCGCAGCAGCAACACTTCTTCGCGCACTTTGTCTCGCCACGACGCAGGCTTCTTGTCCGTGACAGCGACGCTGGTCGCCTCGGTGGACGACGAGTCCGACGTGGTCGGCGACTCGCTTCTCGGCGCCGTCTTCGTGCGCTTCTTGGGCGGCGGGCTGCTGCGGCTGCTGTTGTAGCGAATCGCTCGCTCGGCGTCGCTCGGGGCGACGGGGGAGCCAAGCCGCGTCCACGACTGGCGTTGGTCGTCTGCGACGCTCGGCGTGCGCGCCGCGAACGCGCCGGGGTCGAGCGTCTCGAGCAGCTCCTCGGCCTCCGCGAGCAGCGAACTCTCGTCGACGCCTGCGCTCGGAGGCGGCGCCAGGTCGCTGGCGAGGCCTCGGTGGAGTCGCGTGAGCGCGCCGTCCAGCTCGCCGTCGAGCGAGAGCCGCATGATCTCGCCGGTCCACTCCATCGCGTCGTAAGCCGCTCGGCACTCGGGCCTTGGTTGCACTTTCGCGAGTGTCAGTCGGCGGCACACGATTACATCGACGGTCTCTGGCCGCGCCGCCATCCGGTGGCAATCGCGCGCGAACCGCCGAAAAACGAATCACTCGCGCCAGCTGCCGACTAAGGCGGCCAGGTACGTTGTGGGCGGCCGAGGACGCGAGCACTTGCTTGTTCACGGCCGGCGCCTCGCGCGCGTGACAATCATCATGGATTCGAGTCGGGATCGTTGAACCGCGCTTCACGACACCAGAGTTGACTCGCGACCCCTCTCGCTGGTCCGTCACGAGATGGATGAGGTGTCCGTAGAGTTCGTACAGGGATCTCCATGAACACACCGATGCGGGACAAACGGGACATTCCTCTCACGTGCTCTCCGTGCTGAACTACAACGGCGTATAGCGGATGCGCTCGGTCGCCTTGAGCTCCGCTACCAGCCGGGCCGGTGCGAACCCCGCGTCTGTGTCCGCGCTGCTGCTGCTCGAGACGCTGCCGCTGGGGCCGCCGACTGGCCGCCGCAGGTCGTCCATCAGCAGGTTCTCCATCGCCTGGTTGATCGAGTTCACGTCGTTCTCGAAGCTCCCGACGACAAGATCCGTGAGCAGGCTGCGGCTGTCGTCGCTGCTCGACTTGATGACGCCACCTCCGTCGGCGGTGGCACTGTCGCTCCTGCCCCCTCGCGTCTGCTGCGGGCAGATCTGCACGCAGGCGCGCAGCGCAGTCATCGGCGGCTCCGAGTCGTCGACAGACGGCACGGCGGTGACCACGACCCAGCCGACTTCGTCCGTGTGGACGCCCGCGAGCGCCTTGTCGCCGTCCGAGCGCGACGTCCAGACCACCACGACCTCGCTCTCGCTGCGCACGTACCGCCGTTTGACGAGCTTGAACGCGGCCGAGTACTTGTCCTGGCCCGGCCCGAGGCGCGACTCGACGCGGTAGCTCACCGCGAACGTGTCGTCCGGGCGGTCGGCGCACGGGAACGAGTACGAGCTGTGCTTGTGGTGCCAGCTCCGCATGGACTGCCAGAGGTAGTCCCCGACCGCCGTGACGTGGAACGGGATGAGACGCACCTCCACGAGCTCCAGGAACGAGCTCTCCTCGCCCGTCTCGCTCGCCACGCGCGACTTCGTTTGTGCGTACGCCCGGGGCGCTCGCCGCCACTGGTCCATCTCGTTTTCCTTGAACACCGCGTCCATCTCCGCGTACGCGCCGTCGACCGCGGCGATCAGCGCCTCCATCGCGGCGGCGTTGTCCAGCTGGCTCGCCGAGCACGTCGGCTCTCGCTTGGGGCTGCTGTTGCTGCTGGACGCGTCGGGGAACGCCACAAGCTGCCGCTTGTTGGACGTCTGGTCGAGCCGACCGGCTAGGCTGAGCTGCCCGAGCAGCATGGCCTTGAGCTGCCGGTTCTCCTGCTCGGCGCGCTCGCGGCCACGCAGCTGGCGGTGCGCGATGTGCTCCCACGTCTGCGCCACGTTGCGCTTGCCTTTGCCCACGACCGTCGTGTTGCGGCGCAGCGCCAGGAGGTGCTTCTCGAGGTCCACGACGCTGCGGCGCAGCTCCAGGAGCTCGTCCTTCGTGCGGTCCCGCGAGCGCACGCGCTTCTTGCTGGTCGTCGTCGTCGTCGTGGTAGTCGTCGTGGCCAGCGCCGACGGCGACGGCGCTGTTGCGTGCTGTGTTGCGAGCGGGGGCGTCGCCCGAGCGCCGTCATCGGGCTCCTCGTCGTACTCCTCGTTGTCGTCCTCGGTGGACGCCGGCGACGAGACGAACGCCGTGGCGTCCAGCGCCGCCAGCAGCTCCTCTGTCTCCGCCAGCAGCAGGTTCTCGTCGATCGCGTCCGCGGGGAGCGACGAGGCAGCCGCTGGCAGCAGTGGCGCAGCAGCGCGCGTCGCAGGGAGTGGGTGCGGCAGGTGCGGCGGCGCCATCGTTACGATGCGCGTCACGTGCTAATTGTCGAAGAATGGAGGTTCGTGGCTTCCAGTGTGTCATTGTTGCGACTTCCAGGTAGTCAACAAGTAGAAGTGCGTGGTGACGTCGATCTTGACGTCGAAGAGAAGAGGTCCTCCTGATCCATGCGGGACTTCTCCCATCTTGAGCTTCCCCACCCACATCTGCAATATTTAGACTGGTGTCATGCACGGGACGTACTCGGGCGACCTGGTCGACGGCATCCGCCACGGCGCCGGCGTGCTCGAGTTCGCGAACGGCGACCGGTACGACGGCGCGTTCGCGCAAGGGTTTCGCCACGGCCACGGGAGCTTCGCGTCCGAGCGCGGCAACCGCGTGTTCGAGGGCGAGTGGCGGCGCAGCGAGAAGCACGGCGTCGGTCGCGAACGCTGGCTCGCGAGCGGCGACCGCTACGACGGCGAGTATCAGCGCGACGTCTTCCACGGCCGCGGCGTGCTGCTTCGCGGCGTCAGCGGCAGCAAGTACGACGGCGAGTTCCAGAACGGGAACAAGCACGGCCGCGGCCGCATGGAGTTCGGCGCGGGACAAGCGGTCCCAGCGAAGCGCGACCTGAAGGCAGTGCTCGCGATGGGGATCGGCGGCGGCGGCGGGGGTTCAGTGTACGACGGCGGCTGGAAGGACGGCCGCATGCACGGCGAGGGCAAGTACACGCTGGCAGACGGCGGGTTCTACGACGGCACGTGGCTCGACGGCCTGCGCCACGGCGTGGGGAAGGAGGTGGCGCTGGCGACCGGCGAGACGTACGACGGCCAGTGGTACAGGGGCCAGCGGCACGGCGAGGGAACCGTCAGCCGCAACGGCAAGCGCCGCAAGGGCGTCTGGGACATGGGTCGGCGGGTCAGGTGGACGACCGCCGAGGTCTCGATCTTCAAGAAGTGAGCATCTGCCCACGCACGCGACCATCTCCACGGCGCATCGGTCAGTTCTTCGCCAGCTTGGCGCCTCTCGGACCCTTTCGCCGCCTGCACAGCACGAGCAGCAGCAGTTCGAGCGCATCGATGAGCGCGAGGACGCAGCCGCCGACCACGCGAGCGCGCAAACGCACGCTGTTCCGGACGGCACGTGTCTCCGCTTGAGCACTTGTGGGTTCACCGCCGGCGCCGCGCTGGTGTCGGTGCCGCCGATCTGCAGCAGGTCGCGGTCTTCCAGACTGGGGCTCTGGGTGCCGCGGGCGGCAGTGAACGGCGCAGCTGCGGCTGCGACTGCGACTCGCGTGGCCGTCTCGCGCGCGTGCTTCTGCGCATCCGAGAGCACGGGTTCGCTCGGCGTCGAGTGAAGCGCCGCCAGTAGCTCCACGACCTGCTCCGGGACGTCCTTGGCGACCAACGGCAGCTCGAAGCTGCCTTTGCGCGAGATGCTTGCGCCGAACTTGTACGTGAGCACGACACTGGCGGCGCGCGGCGAGCTGCCGTCGCTCGTTTCCACCGCCACGTCCACGCTCGCTCGGTTCTCGAGCGTCGTCTGCAGACAACGGACATCAGCCGCGGCCACCGCAGCCGCTCGCTTCGAGCAGCGCACCTTGAAGAGCTCTTCGAACGCCGAGAGCTCCACTTCGATGCCGAGCTCCTCGATCTGCTCGGTTCCAGGTCCGCAGTGAGTCGCGTACACCCAGAGAGAGAGAGAGAGAGAGAGAGAGCAACAGAGAAGAGTGATGGTCACTGAAGTGCGATGGACGCACGTGTCGGCGCAGTCCGCGCTCGTCCAGCTGCAGCTCGAAGAGCGCCGCGTGCGCCACCGCCGTGAGCGTGAAGGCGTCTGCGCGCATTTGGCGCACGAACAGCAGCCAGTGTTTCGCGCTCGTCGGCTGGTCGGCAGCGCCCGCAGCAGCAGCGTCGTCGACGCCGCCGGCGTATGAGCGCGGCCGCATGTGCTGCATTTCGGAAATAAGCGCGATGCCCAACCCACTTGTTGCCTTTTTCCCACTTTAGTGCCTTCCCTCGCGGTAGTGGCAGCTTGCCGCATCTTTGGCTCGGAGACACTCCCCCTGATACATTTTTCTAGTATAGAGGCGGCGCGATGGCGGACGAGATGATCGCGCAGGTGGAGGCGGCGCTCGCGCGGTTGCTCGAGCCCGCGACGCCCGCGGCCGAGAAGGCGCACGTGGAGCAGCAGCTGGCGCAGCTCAAGGCGGCGCCGCACGCCTGTCTGCCCGTGCTCTACCAGCTGCTGCGCACCTCGAGCAACGAGTACGCGCTCTGGTTCGCGGCCACGACGCTCGAGGAGTACGTGGCGCGCCAGTGGGCGGTGCTCGGGGCGGCCGAGCAGCTGCGTCTGCGCCAGTTCGCCTGGGAGTTCTTGCTGGCCCGTGGCGGCGGCGGCGGCGCGTCCTTCGTGGTGCGCAAGCTGCGCAAGGTGGTGGCGGACGTCGCGCGGCTCGAGTGGGCGAGCGAGAGCGGCACGTGGCCCGAGTTCCTGAGCCAGGTGGAGGCGCTCGTGGTCGAGCCGGGCTCGCGCCTGCGCGGGCTCGAGCTGCTCGCCGTGGTCGCCGAGGAGTTCGGGCGCGACGACGCGCTCGCGTTCGCCTCGGTGAAGCGCCAGGCGAAGGCGCGGCTCGCGGCGCAGCTCCCGAGCCTGCTCAACCTGCTCTCGACCGTCCTGCAGGGCTGCAACCAGAGCCTGCAGCAGCCGTCGGCGGCGGCGGACGACGTCGCGGCGCAGGACCGCGTCGCGCACGTCGCGCTCGACGCGCTGACCCACCTCGTGCAGTGGGCGCCGGTCGCGGAGCGCCTGACCGACGCGTGGATCGCGCTGCTCTTCGAGCTCGCGGCCAACTGGCAGCGCGCGCCCCGCATGTGCGCATCGAGCGTCGCGGCGCTCCAGTGCCTCTCGGAGCTCATGAGCAAGCGGTTCGCGCCGGCCGCGCTCGACGGGATCGTCGAGCAGGTCGTGCGGTGCCTCTGCCCGCTGCTGCAGACGACGGTCGAGGACCAAGTCATCGGGCGCGCGACGGAGGAGTACCTGGACAAGCTGAGCGAGTTCGTCGAGGGCTTCCTCACGCAGCACCTCCAGAAGCTCGAGCACGCCAAGTACCAGGCGGTGCTGCCGGACTTCCTCCAGCTCGTGCTCGCGCTCACGACCAAGCAGCCGCACACCGAGGGCTTCCTCAACTGCCTGAGCGTCTGGGAGGTCTTCGTCGGGTACATCGAGGAGGTCGAGATGAACGAAGGCGCGTCGAACGACCACGCGCGCCAGGTGCTCAACGTGTACGAGAGCGGCCTCGTCGGCGTCATGCTCCACCTCGTCGAGCGGGTCAACTATGCGACGAACCGGACGCAACTCGAGGAGCTCGGCGACGACGACAGCGCTGAGTTCGGCGCCGCGCGCGACACCGCCGGCGACGCCGACCCGCTCGCGTCGTTCGACCTGGCGAGCAGCGACGGGGTCTACGGCACCGGGTCGCTCCAGGACTTGGCGCAGCTCAGCGTCGCGCGCACGAGCGGCGGCAGCGTGAACGACGCCACGGGCGTGGTCGAACTCTCGGAGCGGAAGCAGTTTGTCGTCGACTGCATCGCGCTCATCCGGCGCATCGCGGCGTTCCCGGCGTGCGCGCCGCCGCTGCTCGAGCGCCTCGTGCCGAGCGTGCAGGACACGTGCGCGAACCTGATCTTCCGCATGCACGAGACGCCGGCGTTCCCGCCGCACTCGGACGCGTGGGAACAGGAGCGCCGCGTGATCCGGGACCTCACGGCCAACTGCGCCGTGCTCTCGAGCGTGTGCGCGCAGTACTACAGCACGAGCCAGGAGCTGAGCAACCAGATGGCCGGGTGGCGGATCCTCCACCTCTTCATCACGCTCACGGACTACATGGTGCGGCACCGGCTGCAGACGCGCGGCGACGTCTTCTGCGAGCTCGAGTGCGAAGGGCTGACGTCGATCCGGTTCTGCCTGAGCTGCGTCCCATTCGTGATCCAGAGCGGCGCCCGCCAAGACGTGCTGAGCGCGACCGAGAGCGTGCTGCGCGTGCTGCTCAACACGCTGGACACGAGCATCGTGCCGTCGCCGCAGGTGGTGATGCAGAACGCGATGCAGCTCCTCGCGAACCTCGGCTTCGTGCTCTCGTACGACGACCTCGTGCAGGTGCCGTCGATGTCGCAGCTCGAGAGCAACATCCACCAGTTCAGCCTCCACCTGCCGCTGGCGATCCAGGGCGACCTGTATACGTCCATGTCCAACTCGATCCTGAACTCGGCGATCTCGCTGCGCAGCGCGAGCGCCGCCGGGAACGAGGCGTCCGTGCAAAAGTGGGGCGAGGCGTACGGCCAGCTCATCCTCCCGATCCGCGAGTCGCTCGAGCAGTCGGCGCTGACGCTGCAGCAGAACGAGCACCGCGTGCTCGAGCGCGGGATGGTGGCCCAGATCCAGCGCGACTGCTTCCTGGTGCGCTGCCTCGCGCGGTCGGTCGAGATCAAGCCCAAGGTGGCCAAGGACGCGTTCTTCTCGGCGTACCAGAGCTCGTTCCCGTCGCTCCTGGCGCTCATGACGACCTACTTCGGCGCGATCCGCAAGGCGGCGGCGTCCGGCGCGAACGCGCAGCCGCAAGTGCGCAGCGCGCTCAAGGTCGTGAACGAGATCATCCGGCTGTACGCGCAGCTGCTCAAGTCGGTCCGGAAAGAGATGCAGAAGGAGAGCGTCGCGGAGCTCATGCGCGTGTTCGTCGACATCTTCAGCGACGCGCACCTGACGGCCGTGTGAGTGTGGCTGTCGCTGCTGCTGCTTGCGGGTGCTGCTGTTGTTGCGGGTGAAGGTGTATCAACTGACGAAGTTGGGGACGTGTGCGAGCAGTCTGAACAGCAACGGCAACGCCGGACTGATGGTGCTCTGCGGCTTCCTGCAGCTGCTCAAGATCGTCGTCGAGGAGCCGACGTCCGTATTCGCGTCCTTCCTGCAGAACATCCTCGAGCTGTGCTTCGGTCCGCTGAAAGAGGTGCGTTCGTTCGTGTGCGGTGCCGTCGCGTGGGATGCGTACGCGAGACAAACTCACGACGTGATGCGTGCACCTCTTCCCCTCTCTCTCTCTCGACCAGTCCATCTTCTCGCACCCCGAGAGCGACGCCGTGGTCTTGGGCTACTTCGTCGCGCTCGTGGAGCAGCTGCTGGAGAAGCACTACCGGTTCTTCGTCTCGCCGAGCGTCTCGTTCAACGCGGACGGGCAGCGCGAGCGCGGGTACGCGTCCGACGTCGCGCACACGTACTTCCTCTCGATCTTCCAGAGCGTCGCGAGCGTCCTGAGCCGCGAAGGCGCCAACCTGTCGCCGCGCCTGTGCGGCCAGGTGCTGGCGCTGCTCGACCGCGTGGACAAGGCGCAGGGGCTCTTCGCGTTCAGCGGCTTCCAGACCGAGCTCCGCATGGGCTTCCTCTCGACGCTCCTGAACCTGCTGACCCGCGGCGAGATGAACCTGCTCCAAGAAGAGGCGATCCAGCTGCTGCACCGCGTGGCGGCCGCCGACTTCCCGTCGTTCTACCAGTCGTTCCTGCCGGCGTACATCAAGGACATGCTGTCGCCGGCCGAGTACGAGGCCGCGGCGCGCCAGAACGGCGAGTTCCTCCACTGGAGCGGCCAGGTGGACCTCCCGACCTTCTCGCAGGAGGTCGTGAGCTTCCTCAACGACCTCCGCGTGCTCAAGTCGCAGAGCTAGCGACAACGACACGACACGACGCCACCTTCCGCGTCCCCAACCCGAGTGACGAACATGCGCATGCATCACCTTGTTCCTCTCGTCTCCATTGACCGCTTAGCTCCTCTGGTCCTCTTCTCTCCAGCGACTCGCGGGGGATCAAAACGAAGACCAACCTCCTTCTGCGCGACTGCGACTGCGGCGGTGACGACGAGGACGGCGGGCGCTTCCAGCTGCTTAGTGTCTCGTTGCTTATTTACATGATGCAGCACTCGCCGTCGCCGTCCTCCTCCTCCGCCGCCGGTGCGGCCGCGGTCGCCTTGGATGCTGCGGCGGCGCTGCTACTGCTGCTGGCGCCGCTCTCGTGCTCGGCGTTCTCGCGGCGCTTCTTGTGGTGCGTGGCCTCCTTGCACGGACACGGGAGGCTCGTCGCGACGCCCGCGAAGTAGCACCGGCCGCAGTCGTGGCAGTGTACGTCGCGGTGGTCGCAGCAGCGCTTGCAGATGTCGCAGTGGTTGCGCGGCGTTTTCTCGCTGTCCACCAGCTTGTTCGTGCACCACGAGAAGTCGAAGCGGCGCGCGCACGGCGCGCACGCGAAGCCCTGCACGCAGTCGATCACCTTGATCGCCCGGCCGCAGCACGGCACCGCCACGGGCTCCTGCAGCCGCTGCACCATGTCGCGCGTCTTCGACACGTTGTGCATGAAGCAGCTGTCCTGCAGCAGCGCGTCGATGTCGGCGCCGGCGGCCTTGACCATCAGGAACGGGTTCTTGCACGACGTGCAGCGGCACGACACGCCGCACATGCCGCCCTCCTTGACGCACGCGCAGCGGCCGTTGCGGCACCCGCCCGTGCACCGGCACGACACGACGCGCGGGGCGGCCAGGGGCGGCGCCACCGCGTGCACCCGCTGCTGGAAGCTCGGCGCCGCCGCCTTGCTGGCAGCGGCCGCCGACGGCTGCGCGAGGTGGCTCGGCAGCGTGTCCGGCTTGGGCGCGATGTGTACCATCCGCGGCTGGCTCGGCGGCTGGCTGGCGAGCGGCGCCGGCAGCACCGGCGGGATGCACGAGAGCCCCTGGTTCAGCACGTTCCAGTAGTTGGGCATCGTCGACGACGGCGCGAACTGCATCGGAGCTGCGGGCGGCGGTGGCGGCGCGACGAACGCGACTGCCGGCTCGTCCTTCGGCGCCAACACATTGTCCGGCTTGAGCGAGGAGGACGCGTCGTCCATGTCCATGTCCATCATGTCCATGTCCTGGCTCAGCATGTCGACGGCCGGGATGTCGTCGAGCGCCGCCATGTTCATGTCCGTGTCAAAGTCCGAGTCGAGGAACGACATGAGGTCTGAGCCGCCCAGGAGCGGGTCCCCGAGGCCCTTGGCGTCCATGTCGAGCGGCTCCTCGTCCATGCCGGCCATGAGCGCCTCGATGTCGTCCTGCACGGTCACAACCGGCGCGAGCTCCATCTTGTCGACGGGCCCGCGGCAGAGCGGGCACGAGCGGTTCGACCGGAACCAGCGCAGGAAGCACTGCGCGTGGAACGTGTGGCCGCAGAGCGCGATCTGCGCGTACGCGTTCTCGCTCAGGCACACCGAGCACTCGCGGTACGAGTGCGGCAGGCTCGGCACGCGGCGCGTGATCGCGGTGCACGCGCGCGCGATGTCCGCCTCGTAGTGGTCCACGCCGTCGCCGTCCACCGAGTTCTCGCGCGGCCGCTTGCCGGGGAACACGCTGCTCTTGGCGACGTCGTAGTAGCTGCTGCTGCTCTTGAGCTGGTCCATGAACGAGTTGGTCGGGTGCATGTGCTGGTGTTGTGTTTGGTGGTGGAGCTGCTGCTGCTGCTGCGGCGGCTTGTGCAGCTGGCTGGCGGCCGAGAGCGACGAGAGCGCGGCCGCCGTCGGGTGGAGGAGCGCGGACGACGCGCTCGACGGCTGCTGACTCTCGTAGATGAAGCGCAGACTCGAGTCGGCGCAGAAGACGCTGCCGGAGCCCCCGCCCCACCCGTCGGCGACGACGCGGCGCTGCTGCTCGCTCATACTGAGTGCCTAGCGCAGGTGGTCGCACTCTCTCTCT